>APFE030253301.1:0-71800 GCA_000404065.3 Pinus taeda | reverse complement strand
CACAGCCTTGCATGTCAACTATAACGTTTTCATGAGGACATGAAACAGGGTAAGTAGGGGGGTGTGTGGAGCGCTTGGAAGGTATGCTTTTTGAATAATAATCTAGTGGTTTTCTAATAAGTTTCCTAACCTTTTCTACATTATAAGTCTAAAGAATAAAAGGGTTTTGATAAATTGTGTGGAAATGGACAAACGAAGCTCAATCACCAATAATCGATGTTCTCTATGCAGAAGGACACGGAAACAGGGGATTATCGAGCAGAAACAAGAAGCAAAGAGAAAGCAACTGCTGTCCCAGCACTAGGGAACCGGATGCGGACGCGATCAAGTAAAATTAGAGCTGAATGATCCAGGAAGAGGATGTGGGATGCCAAGACGGAGAACGCAAGAAAGGAACGAGAAGAACTGAACGATTAGCGAATCCCTCAGGATATCTGATCCTGAGGGATCGCTGTTTTAGCTTATCTTTTGTATCTAGATATCTCCGTCATTTCTGTTATATAAAGATACCACGCCATTGAGCGTGGGGGATCGATTATTGTAATTACAGGGTTCGGAACAGCTTTGAGCGCTAAGTTTGCTAAGACTTGATTTTGTATCTTTTGTTAATGCAATCAATATAAAGAACTTTGTGTTCACTTCGTTTCTGCATCTGAAGTAGCTTCAAGCGGTGTACCATTGGTAGCCAAGGGCCCAGCTCCGACGGTCACTCGCTGTTGTACCATACAGTGATTGGTGTGGTTTGATTATTTCCTTTATTCCAGCAATCTGATATATCTTTCACATGATAGACTATGTTTCTCAGTTAATCTCTGAATCTGAATAAGTTTCCTCATTCATGTCTCTGTGTTATATAAAGTGAATCTATTTGAATTGCATCCCGGTATTGGTATGACTGGTATCATCATTGGATTCATATAAAATAAGTGTTTGCGAGATTTGAAGACAATATCACTCTGTTTAGAAATAGTCACATCATACATTACTCTCAGATTGTTGTAATAGCTTAGAACGTGTGCATCCGTTTAAGTTTGCAGTTCCATTGCGTTATTGTTCCAATTGAGTTAGCTATTCCATTTGATTGGCGTTTCCTTTTTGTTGTTCCATTTATTTATGCTATTCCATTTACTTATGCTGTTCCATTTACCTATGCCGTTCCATTTAATTCCTGCTGTTCCATTTCATAATTGTTGTTCCATTTACTTTCGCTTATCTGCCTTTGTTACTTTCGAGTGATAGCAGGCCTAAGACTGTCGTGAGCCCAGCAAGACGCTGCCTGACTCCCAGATCTATAAGCCTCTGCTTTGGTTTCCTTCTTTATCAGTTTCTAAAGGGAAGGGTTATTGGTTCCGTACCCTTGACTGATCAAATTGATTTGTGTGATTTTATCCTTGAGTTGATTCAGTTACAGTTTAGTGTCTGTTTCATTTCAATTCATTAGAGCACTATACTACCGAGCATTACTTGGGCAAACAGCCTCGGATTGAGTTACTCCTTGAAAGAACCAAACAATCCCGGATTGACTTAATAATGTGGAATAATTGGTGGTGTGAGAGACCCTAGTTATAGACCTACAATGACGAATTTGAAGCTTCCTACCAGTAGTAGTTAGTAATCAGATCATGGGGTTGGAGCCCCCTTCTAGTAGGAGATGGAGAATAAGTGAAGGTTGTAGCCTTTAGCAGGTGCGTGACATCGCACTGGAATTAGTTTTCACCAGTACAAGAATTTAAGAAGTTTTTGATATTAATAAGTTTGAAGACTAGGATGATAATAGTGGTGGTTTTCTCCCACATTGTGTTTCCACCTTAAATCCTGGCGTTTATGTGTCTTTCTTATCTGTGATACTTTATTTTGTTCTTACTACACTTGCTTACTTTTAATAAAAAGCCTGAAAAATCTCTTACATTCTAGTTTAAGTTTAACAGGTAAGTAATTAGTTGTTTTACAAGTTTACTAAGCATACTCTAGTTTCATTTATAATAGTCACGTTGTTACGTGAGTTTGGTTCAGTTAAGTCACGTACATATTTGAGAAAAGAAAATTTTTATTGTAAGTTTTGAAAATATTGATTCACCCCACTTAGTATTTTTCCCAAAAAAAGTATCTTCCTCCATGTGAGGCTAGTGTTTAGGGATATGGTGAACTTGTGAGTGTCGAATCCTATGTTATCTAAGTGTTTGTAACATAGGACATGTCTTAGAACTATGAGAGTTTCTAGTAAAGATATGGCGCAGAGGATTAGTGTTGACATAATAAATGGTATGGGTATCAACAACTCTCACATCATGAGGTGATGGTGCTTGGTTAATGTCATGAGATGAGGCACTCATGGGTGTAAACCACCTTTGTATCATAGTATCCACATTGGTAGAAGGATGTGATACGTTGATGTTAGTTTGTCATAATGCTTCTCTTTCTACATGAAAATATGGAAGGTATTGGAAATTATACGTATGATGTGCCTAAGAGCAAATGTGAAAATGATTGCCTAAGCATCTAGCTTATTTTGAGCGAGTGGGTCCATGGATGTGGAACAATAAGAGAAATAACTCTCTAATATTTCTCAATTCCCAACATTGATTAATTAGATGGTTAGGTCTATCACATAGGATGCGTTACTGAGGAGTTTTCGGTGATACTTTCTGAGGTTATTTTGTCATACTTGTAGAGGCTAACCATGGGTAAGACATAGAATGGCTATGGGTGCATGGATGGATGTTGTGTGGTTCTTCTTCCTTGAACAGACAAAACATGTTTTTGGATCCATCATCCACCACTGGAATGATGGGATGTGATGGAGTAATGATATTGGATTGTGCAGTAACACTCAATAAATCTTGATATTGAGGGATTTCACCGTCGCGATGGGTGTAATTCTTGTACTCCACACATATGGCGCATTAATGGTTAGTGCACAGTGTCTTATTAGATGCAGGTATGGAATTCTCTCTTGTACGTGGAAGTGGGGCTGCTTGAAGTTGTTGGACACCTAATCCTCTAAGGGTTGGTGTGGAAACTGAATAGTCTAAGGATGTCAAAGAAACCTTCGAATACGAAACCAAAGGTGATGTCAATGTACTATAAATGTATATCATTTGTTAATAATAGATATACTCTCATGCTTATCTTTAATATTTTGTTGTTGCCATGTATGTGTCTAACATGGTATCAAAGTGGGTGTACTCCTACCGTACTCCAATTTGAGCCACTTGTTTTGTGGCATCTTTGTGCAGAAACACATTTGTTTGTGGAAATCACAAATACTGTCTTTTGGTCTGCACTGTAACCAGCTAGAGAAATTCCTGCAATGCATGAATCCTTGTAATTCAAGTTCAGATATGCCTCTGCAATTGGCATAGGTTTGCAAAAGCTTTATTGTACTGAACTATGTTCCTTCTAGCTTTATTTTGTTCTCTATGGTCCACGAATTTCTTTGGTTCGATATTTTGTTGTGTTTGAAAATATTCCTCTTCTGAATATAGAAAAATTCATGCTTTTTGTATCCTTAGGTTTTTTGCCAAATTGTCACTTGCATTTTACCAACACCACTGGGTTCTTATCACTCTCCTGTGCTTTATATCAAGCCCTGTAATAGACCTTCGAGGGATTCTCGATCTTTTTCCATTGAATGGTAATCAAAGGAGATGACCATCACTTTACATAAACATTGCTCCTGCTACCCGACATTTCCTCTACTTTACATAAACGTTGCTCCTAAAGATACTACCTGAAGGTGTTATGGTGTTGTTTCTACCTCCTCCATACATGGAAAGTCCTAATTAGATTATGCGCGAATGGCATGACTGTTTGATATGTGGTATGGCATAACTGTGTTTGATATGTAGTATCATTACAGTATTATTGTGTTGTGGTGCGTTTAATGGTATTTCATTGTGTATGGTATACGTTGTGGTGGACTTGACATTGTGTTGACCGTGTTGTGGTATAACCCATTGTGGCTCTCTATGGAAGCTATTACATAGTAAGAAACAAATGAACATAATAGTGCATAGTAACCAGTGGATCAGTCAAATCAATGGACAAGGTTAACGGAAGATGAGTGATAGATATCTTATCACAAGAGATTAAGTTAAGAAATGGATGGATCACATCAAGGCACTTGTCGACAAAAGGGGGGAAAATGTGTAGAATAATGGAGCAGTCTTTGGAGGTGGTACGTAGTATCTTGTGCACCCTAAAAGTTGTAAATGGTATTCTACAATTTCACACGATTAACCTGAGAGGTTGACACATAGCACATGATGGAAAGAGAAAACCACTTTTCTCACACACTCTCAACTTGTTATGAATCGTGCGAGATTTCACGTGAGATTACGCGATGACCATTGGATTGAGGTAGGAGAAATAAATGGTGGATATTGACTCAGGCTAGTTTGCATGAGTTATTGTACGATAACCGTGAGATTGAGGAATGAGATTGACAGCTAACATTTATTGTGCTAAGGAAAGCATCAATATTTGTGCAAAGGTTTGTGGAATGGAAGAAAGGTAAGGTTTAGGTGTGGTTGATGAAATATGTCTATTATATGGAAAATAAGCAGGATTAATGTATTATGGTCTAAGTTGAGTTTTAAACAAAGTTTAAAATCCATGGCATGGTTAATATACACAGGAAATAAGAATTAACCAAAGATTATGAAGGATTTATAAGGTTCCACTCAAAGGTTTATAAAGGTCCAAACTTTGGATAGTTAAATCAAATGTTTCCACATAGAGTTTATTGAAGGAGCATTAAACCTTGACTTGTGAAGGTTTTACTAAGTATGAAATTTTAAAATTCCTCAGACATGTATATGACATGCATTTTACATGCATACTATGGGTATGTGTGGCTTAGGCTGCATCATTGTCAAAAGTTGTATTTGTATAGTGATTTGTCTCAAGCTAAAAACATTCTCTATTGTGGAAAGCATCTACGTGTCATTTTGGATATGGGTATTATAATCATGGCAGATAGTAATGACAAGATGTTTGACAACTATTGAGTCGGAATACACATATCTTCTTGCCCATGACAAGTAAACAGGATCAGCATCACCAACACTTGTGTAGGAAGCCACCACTAAGCTAAGGAGGAGTACCTTTATCTTAAAAATTGAAATCTTGACCATTGTTGGTCTCTGCGAGAGATTTTGTAACAATCATTGTAACAAATAATATTGTCAATGAGGCTACCGATATCTGAAAGCTTCCTATGTTTCTGTGCATGTGGGATGCTTGCTCCATTAATGAATGGTCGGCGAGAGTCATTCAATTTAGAACTATTTAAATTGTTGAATTTGGTCTTATAAATTGCAACCTAAGATATTAGATGTAAGATGCAATGAGATTGGCTTGGTTTTGATGCACTGAATACATTTGACTGTACCAAGAATTGTGGCAAGTTTTAGAGTGATCGTTGGCTATATTGCCAAATTTGAGTGTGTTTTTGCCATTGTACAAAATAATCTTTCTACATTTTGTTTAGCAGGGTATCTTTGGTTATTGTTGCAACTATTTTAGCCATATAATTTTAGAGATGTATCTAATTTGTTCATGCCCACGCATTTGAGTCCCAATAGCATTTTTCTCCACCACTCTGAAATAGCATCAAGGACATCCTTTGCCCCATCAATATCAGCTTGCTGGAGGAGTATTGTGGCTGTAGAGTGCAGACTAGAGTCAAGCTAAAAGTGGCAGATGAGAAAGAAATTTGGCAGACTACTAAAATTGATAGAAATTGCGGGAAGGCGTTGACCGTCTGATCAAAGGAGAACGACACGTGTAATTTCAGAACATGCAAGCAAGTTAACATTTTAAATGGATAAAATGTGGTTGTTAAAAAGAGTCTAAGGTTCAGAGTGATCAGACCATCCATTTAATGGGTGATCAGACACATATTGCTTTTGAAAGTGTGTGCAGGTTAACATTAGAAATGGTCACAATAAGGTTTTATACAATAGGAATAAAACTTCATTGAGTTCTAGCCATCAAGACCGTTCGTTGGTTGATTATCGGATGTTAATCATGCATGAACATGTGCATGGGTTAATGAATCTGTTGTGATCCGATAAGTTATCAATGAAAGGATTAAATTTTACTTGAATTCAAGTCCTACAAGTCAAACAATCGTTTCATTCCAGCTGTGTTTAAGTATAAATATTAACAGATTTCTCATACCTTTGTTATCGATAATAGGTATAGGCTAGTGCCATCTTAGACTGAAGGTTTCCACCTTCTACCCAACAAAATTTCAAAAAGAAATAAGTCAGACACCCTCCATTAGCTTCACCATAATTCCTATTCTACTCCCATTGGCTTATATGCTCAAATGAAGTATCGACATAGTATATTAAAGTTGGTATTGATGTTTTTTTTAGTCAGTTTTTTATCTAATCATGAAGGTAGAAAGTTGAAAATTAAAAGTAGTATTTTCTAGAAGAGAGTTGAGTCATTTCCTACCATTAGAACTATTACACTTTTATTTTAATAGTGGTGCAATTGTCATGGCTCTAATTGGTGGTGTATTAGATTTTCTCAAAACTCTGATACAATCTACTGTTGAAGACATAGTTAAAATCAACAAGAACACTCTTTGTGATATTAAAACATGTCTGCAAAACACATGGGAAAAAATAGACTTTTTGCACCTTGAATCTCAACTACAACAGGAAGAATTACAAAAGTGGAGTCATCATTTTGAACTTGTTTATGTTCAGAAGATTGAAACAGATTCCCATAAACAACAAAACAATAATTTTAGAGTTGATTCAGATCTAGTACCCAATGAAGCAAAGTCACATGCAGATGGACAAGCTTAGTCTGCACTTCCTAATGTAGTCATCAGACCTTGGTAAGAGCTTGTCCACAACAAGCACAAAATAGGTCTTGGATATGATAAGGAGGTTTCCTTTCATATTCCAGATAACTCAAATCTCATTCAGTTTTAGAGGGTTGGATTCCTTCATGACTGTCCACTTTCAACTGTTCCAGATTTTGCTCCTCTTCCAGATCAGCCACAACAAGTTGTTAAATGGAAACACTGTGATCAAGTTGGCCATATGAAAGATCATTATTTTGATCTTCATCAATGTAAGCACTATCATAAAACTAGTCAATCTTCAAACAAATTCTTCAGAAACAAACCTCTTGCAAGAACAATGATTCATCTTGGATGAATTTCTTCTTAGCAATGGGCATCAATAGCCAAGAGGATATTCCAGTCATATGTCAGAACTTGTTCTAGAGTATTGAATAGTCTTGTAGTTCAATTTTCTCCATGATCTCACCTTATACGTGAAAGGGGGCGAAATTATGGTCATCTACAAGCTTCAAAGCCATATCAAGTGAGCCTGAGCCACAACCTGCAATATGATATTCATAGTTGTAGCTAGAGACAAATATGCCCCTGAGCATGCCCTCAGTCAACGATACCTCTTCAAAGAATTGGGGGCACTTCCTCTAGCATAAGACTTCAGCTTCTTGCCAGTTTTCGAAGAGTTCTAGGAGTTTCATTAAGCACTCTAGAGTTGTTGGTCATCCTTAAACCATCACAGGTTGAGACCTCCCTTTTCCAGTTGAGGTTCTCCCTTTTATGCAGGGTAAGACCTCCCTTTCATGGTTGAAGGTTTCCCTCTTGAAAACATGAGGAGCACTTCCTCTAGTAGAAGACCTGGGCTTCATGCGAGACTTGGAAGAGTTTTGGGAACTACACTAAACATTCCTTTGTTGGTGGCCATCCATAAACCACTTCCCTTGTACCAACATTTTAGAGAGCACATTCAGCCTAGTGCTGCCATGCATTTTTGCACATTTTGTATTACAACTCTCTTCTTGGACTCATACATAACCCTGTTGATTAAGGGGGGCAATCTTGGATATCTAATCCTCTAAGGGTTGTTGTGGAAGCTGAATAGTCTACGGAAGTCCAAGAGACCTTCGAATATGAAACCAAAGGTCTTGTGAATGTACTATAAATGTATATCATTTGTTAATAATAGATATATTCTTATGCTTATCTTTAATATTATGTTGCTACCATGTATGTGTCTAATAGATGTTTTGGGGCATGCAAAAGAGCTTTTAACTCCTATAACTCGAGTAAAATATTAATATGGTGCCAACCTACTTCACACAAAGCATAGGGTGGAGGTACCCTAGAAGAGGAAGAGTTTGAGCCTTTACCCTTCTTTCTTTTTTTCTTATCCCTCTTTTTGCAACTGACTATTTTTGATACAAGCATTGGTATTTTTTGGGTGGCTTCCTGAGGAGTGGCTATAGGAATGACATCTATCAAGGTGATACTTGTGTTTGTCAACATGACCTGAGAGGCTAGATACCAAACCAGTATCGCGAGAGCCATATTTGGCAATGTGAGTGTTTTCATGACTTGGTGTGAGACAAAACCAGGTGGAGGGTATAAGAAGGGCATTTGGGTGATAAAGTATGGTAGGCATGTGGAATCAGTAGTTGTAGCACTAGTGGTGTCTAGAACTAGTTCCTGACTTTGGGGGGTGTTTGATGAAATGATCATGCATACCAGAGCTATTGTGGCTACATGAATGGCCTCCAGCAAAGGGGGATGTCTAGGGTATGTACGAAGGAGCGTTGATGGTTTAAATTTTTCATGTTTGAATTCAGTGTAGGTTGTGATCAACTAAGGGGAAGATCCTATGAAAGGTAGCATGCCATCAAGGGTGGTGGGTACCTTTTTTCTCGTAGTATTTCACTTGGTCAGACATAACAATTTTCCCATCTTGAGCAAACATCATTACCCTAAATACTAAGTATGGCACCACAGTCATTGCATACATGTAACTATGACGGAGAAGGATATTGTAATACAACTATGAATCCAAGACTTCTATGTCTATGAGCATAGTTTTACCAATAAGTTGCACTGGAACATCTTCGAATAGGCCTACGAGAGCTTAAGGACACCTGTCATATGCTCTAAGAGTAATGTGATCTAGGTGATTCCACAGAGACACACAGGATAAAGAGGGCTTATGGAAGCTCAAAAATCAATGTGATCAAAATGTTTTCCAACCAAGACCAAAGCGTAGATTTTGTCGTCTTGATCACAACGGTGGGAATGATTCATCAATATGAGCTTGTATGAGGGAGAATGAGCCAATCAAAGTTTTGATTGACTTTTGCTGACTAGGGAGGCTAAATGGAGACACAATTTGGAAGTTTTCCGACAGATGAAATCTAGCGAAATCTAGTTGGATTCCAGGTGAAATTATCACCTCGTTAAATTGTCTCCTTCGGTCCAAAATATGAATTTTTTGAAATTGCCTTATTATTAATAAAAAATAAACAAATACAAATGAGGTGGTGGGCCACCACCCCGGCCACCCCAAAATATGTTAACAATTTTTTTATTAAAGAGCCAATGGTCCATGACCGTTGCTAGCACAACTACACCAAACAATACACAACATTAATGGGTTGTGGGCAGGCCACCTTTGGTGGACCTAGCCCACACCCAACCACCATACAAAAATGCCATCATAATTAAGGAGAGGCTAATGGAAGTTGAACCCATAGCCGGCAGGAGGGGTGGCCCTACCCATGCAGTAGCCCCATGAACCAATGAACCACTTAATATGGCGCCCAAAAAATGTTAACACAACAAACAACATGCCTCCAACCGCACCTTTACCAAAACTGAAATGGGACCCATTCGGATGTGTTGCGGGAGTTAAGGGGAAGGCCGCCCAATGTGGACCCAAGCCCCAAAAATAAATGCATGTAGTTGTTTTCAAGAACGAAATGTTTTTAATTTGGAGGGGTCGGGGTTTGACCACCCGACCTCCTCCTTATAATTTATAAATTTTAACCAATCCACCTAAACCAATCTTTTTGAAAATTCTACCAACAAAATTTTATATACACCTATCATTTGTTTAGTGTGCCAAGGCATGGAGGAACCAGGAGTGCACACGAAAATCGAGGCATGATTTTTTAATTAATTTTTGCAGGTGAAACCATGATCTTGAAAAATGGGAGGTAGAACCATGATTAAGCAAAAGTCTCAAGAGGGTGAAATTTTTGCAGTGTCCAAATTGGACAAATTTTATGTCGATCTTACACCTCTCAGCGACACAAATCTGATGGCACAATCAGTTTCCTGATCTGAGCAGTAGATTTTCAAAGGAATGGTAGGAAGGAATATTTGAGGAATCTAGGGGAATCTAAAAGATTCCTTGAGCCATAGATTTTCATTTTCTCAAAATTCAAAAATTTGGCAATTGATTTTGCACTATTCGATGCCATAAATCTGATGGTACATTTAGATTTTCCATTTTCTCATTTCATTTTTCAGCCACTTTTCAAAGTGGAGTTTAAGTGTTAGCATTCATGTGTGAGTAGTGATTTCCATGCGGTTTGATGATGTGAGATTGATGGTATGACCAACTTCAACTATTTGACATCCTTTTCTTAAGATCCCTGTACAAATCCCTATTTGATGTTTGATGTTTGATGTTTGATGTTTCATGATTCCTGCATGATGTGATGCGGAATCATTTGTGGGATGTACTTGTTGTCATGATTCATCATGTTGTTTCAGATCCCTTTATTGTTATGTTGATGGGATACTCATCTATCGCCATGTATGGTTGCAATGAGATCCCTTTTATGCCATGTTGGCAGGATGTTCATTATCATCATGCATGAGTTTATTTCATATTGATAGGGGTCCTTTTGAATGAGAGTTCCTCCAACGGAAAATCTCTTGGAGCCACTCCTCCGTGAGGGCATTTTTCTTGTATGATAGATGTCACCACTTATGTACTCAACACTATTGACAACACTTAATGCAGTGGCCTACACCATCTTGACATTGGGGCCCGGAGACGTAGTTCCTCTAGGACGAAATCCATTATCAACATCTTATTATTTCATGTGTTGATGATTGTCATGGTCTTCTTATTTACATCATGCATTGATGTTGCTTTATGTTATTTTAATTGCAATTCTAATCACATCACGAAAGTGAAAGATCTTGGTTAAATCTAGGAGTTGTGTCAACTCGGATTATAATGTTAGATGGTTTGAGTTCGTGTTATAGACATATTTGGGCACGTCAACCCCAAAATTATATGTCAATGTATTAGGGATCATCAACCCCTAAAAGAGTTTTTTCATACCCTAAAGGAGCATAGTCATCTGAATACATCATTCCCCAAAAGTTCCATTTGAGAAACCATCCAAAAATTGTCTGAATTTAACCATACTGACTGCTCCACTAGCAAAGTGCGATGCATACATAGTGGCCAATTGCCAGGGTGCGATGCATACTTTTTAGGCCTTGTATATGGTACGATGGGTGAAAATGGACAAATTTCTGAGACATTTGTCAGGTGATTGCTCATGAAATCTTCTAAAAACTTCTCCTGTACCACTTACCTCTCTGAATTCGCCCAAGGATGAATAAGGGATCTAGGAAATCATCTCCAATCCCTTCTCTTGTGGAACCAATTGTAACAAGTGGAATGACACTAATCAAACCCCATAGATGACTCACACCCTTGCAAACATTTATAAATGGATCGCCAATCCAAGAGATCAAAAGGCCGAAATATTGTGAATTGCAAGGAATTGCTGATAGTTTGTAATCAAGGACAGTTCTTTTATTGTGTCAACCTCGTTAAAAAATGAAACAATAGTGGTAAAGATAATTTTCCTTGTACGTTATGTGATTGGTATATCACACCATTCACCTTTATCTATATGGATGAAGCCAAATAGGTGTTGTATAATCATCCTGCTTCATCGTAGTGACTTCCATCTAGTTACAGGAGACTCTCCCTTTCATCAAGTTGGGGGCATGCAAACCAGCTCAAGCATAATTTGTCATTTCAAGCTTGTATAAACATGAAACTAAATCCAATCATAGTTCCCTATGCTTCAAGCTTGTCTAAAACTGAACCCATTTTCAATTTTTAACCCTCGTGATTGCCATTCTATCAGCCTTTTCTATCAGATGAGCCTTGGTTGTTTTCATCTCATTGCCACCATCTCTTTAGCTGATCATACGCTTTCATTTGGTTGTTCTACCCTTTTTGAGGAATAGTTACAATCAATGGTCTTATTAGCCAGCCTCTTCACATAAATCAACATGTTTTGAGAATTTCCAACATCACCAGATCTAGTTGCTACCCTTGACACCACTTGTTCCTCAAAATAGAGTCCTCTTTAAACCCTTTTCAGACTCGTTAAACATGAAAATATTATCGAGCACTTGTCCTCTCCAGCTCATTAAATTATTGGAAATGTCATCTCTCCTCCTTTATTTTATCCTTTTTTAGACCTGAGGGATCACTTTACGAAAAAGAACATATGGAGTTTTCTATTTGTCCCTTTTTAAACTCTCTAAACATGAAAAGGACCAAGTTATCCTTGTTGTTAAACTTGTTAAAACAATAGCGACAAACTTGTCCACCTAGATGAGACCGAGTTTCACTGTCGCTAGACTCATTAAAATATTAAATAGCGACAAGTTTGCTCGAAGGGCGAATTATAGATCAAGCATATGTTATCCTCCTCAAGCTTGAAAAAAAATAAAGAGGTACTGGTTAGCAATGACTCGGGAAAAAGGGAAAAATCTTGAAGAATTTATGGTAGCAAGTCACTCTTAAAAATAAAACTTTCACTTCATCTCCATTATTGAGTTGGGTTGGGTTATTCCATTCACTTATCGTCACACCATTGGTCTTTCATACCATCCATCTTTTGGGGTTAACGCTACCAATTCATCTCAATGTCGCCGACATGTTCAAGAGAAGTCATTCAATTGAGAAATCACCATCCAGTTAATGTCTCATACACTGCAATACCTCCTACCTTAATTTTTTCATGACCACCATTCCTAAACCTTGTGTTGTTAGTTCATTTTCACCTCTAGAAATGATTTTCTTCGTTTCGTGACGTAGATTTCAGATACATCAAGGCCCTCCTACGATGAGTTGCTTCTTGTTGACATCAGCTCATTATCCAAGAATTTTACTAAGAAACAACCCTTTCAGTGCTTTAAAGCTTGCATACATCAATGGCAGGTTTCTCACTTCTGGCAACAGGTTGATATGAATGACTTTCGACTGAAAGACTTTGTGTGGTGTTCGACATAGGATTATGTATTCACACCAAATGAATTGTACTGTAGTAGCTTGAGGATCATTATCATTATTGATGCTCCCTCTCGCGTTTGTTAACAACTCACATCATTGGCTGGTAATCAGGCAATGTCTTTCCATGTTTGACTTCAAAACATCTCTTCACATGGTTTGAATTGTACATAGGGTGACGATTGAATGAATTTGAAGGCCTAGGATCTAGTTTCATCCATCTGAGCTATGATATATTCAGGGATATAAAAACATCAAATGTGCAAAGGCTCTACACAGATGGTCATCCTAATCATGAATTGCGACTCTATATCTGTAGAATCTTGAGTCTGTATTTGTAGACAACTATGTACATGAAATGAAATTTATAAAGCTGAGCATCGGAATGCCTCCCTCAGCTGAATCATGGAAATCATATTATGATGATGTATTGTATTGTAACTTATATAGGTCACCTTCTAGTTCGAAAATTTGGATCCTCATGATAAAGCATTTCATCCGACATGAATATTTACAACCTCATGCTTTAGGGGGAAACTATTATAGACATATTTGGGCTCATCAACCCAAAACTTATATGTCGATGTATTAGGGATCATCAACCCCTAAAAGAGTTGTTTCTTACCCTAATGGAACATAGTCACTTGAATACATCGTTCCCCAAAAGTTCCATCTGAGAAACCATCTAGAAATTGCCTAAATTGAACCATACTGACTGCTCCACTGGAAAAGTAAGCATACTAAGTGGTACACTGCCAGGGTGTGATGCATATTGTTTAGGCCTTCTATAGGGTGTGATGGGTGAGAATGGACAAATGTCTAGGACATTTATCAATTCATTGCTCATGGAATCTTCTAGAAACTTCTCTTGTGCCAATTGCCTCTTTGGATTCACCCAAGGATGAATAAGGGATCTAGGAAATCATCTCCAATCCCTTCCCTTGTGGAACCAATTGTAACAAGTGGAATGACACTAATAAAACCCGATAGATGACTCACACCTTTGCAAACATATATAAATGGATCTCCAATCCAAGATATCAGAAGGTTGGAATATTGTGAATTGTAAGGAAGTGTTGATAGTTTGTAATTGAGGAGAAAGTATTGTATTCTTGCTGGTGTGATCTTGCTACTTCATGAGGTGAAGAAGGATTGAAGCTGGGAGGATGATGCTTGATCAGACAACTAGGTTGTAATTCTCCTTTCTATTAATAAAGCTCTTCAAGTTTTCTCCCATATGATTGTGTAATTGTGAATGTTATCATTCATGAATGCTATCATTTGTTCATTATATATCTGATTCCGTAATGTTTATGTTGTAATAGATCATGATGCTTTGATGGTTCTTTGTTGTTGTACTTATGGAGGTACTCTCCAAGCATGTTAAGTATGGGGAGGAGTTGTAGGATCTGCCAAATAAGAGAGAGATCGAGTAAGGGATTAAGTAGAAGTTCTAGGTTGGTTCCATTATCTTTCTCTTATCTGTTACACATAGAAGAAATCATTGAATTGCTTTAAACTGTTGTTTCTAGGGTAGCTACCAAACCTAGAGGGCTAGCATTCTTTAGGAATACTAGTTTTCCCAGAAACAGTTTGGGAGATCCAATTTTCTTCCATACTTTTTTTGACATAATACATGTAGATTCACCTTCATCAACTATGCACTGGTCAATGGTGATATTCATTATTGTAACCGAATTTGGAAGGCCACTATCAATGGAAGATACAAGGCAATGTTATACAAATCGAAATCCATTAAACGATAATCATCAGGTTCGATTACTCCTCATGTATAAAGTAAGGATTTGCGTTGGGTTGGGCATGTTTGCAACACTTCCAATTCTAATAGGGATAATGGAGATTAAGCTTAATATCGACTATGTTGCAGCTACGAGTAGCTTTTGAGTTATGTCATGTTCACTGTAGAGGCCTCTTGACCATTTTTGGGATAGATTCTATAGGGTTTCGAGGGATTTTCAAAGTTATTGTAGGTGTTGCAGTGATCTAGGGGGAATGGGTGGCTTCTAGTGGAGTTTCGTAATCCTGGTTTTGTGTTTGTAGGAGAATGTCTTCCCCTGCCATGTAAATGAAGTGATTTGAGGCATTTTGTGGACTTCCTTCAAGAGGATTATGATGTTGTTGGTGGGATGATTCCCGCTGAATATTTACCATTCCTTGATGGGGAAAAGTATTTTTCATTATTATAGTTTGTGGATTTTGTCCCCGTTTCCCCCCATTATCTTTAATCCTCTTCAACTCAGGGAGTTGAGGGAAATAATGAGTTTAATCACCATATTCCCTAGTAATGGCACACAAATGATTAGTCTATATATTGGGGCTCTTTTTTCCTTTTGTCGGTTATTATTGGCCTATCTTTGATTTCAGTTGGGGTTGCCCCCAGCTGGTTCCCATAGAGGTTGTTGCTAATTATTGCCCCATATGTAGGCTCTACCTTTGGCTTGTTCTTTCCTATTTTATTAACAACGTTGGGTGGGTTAGCTGTGTTTAGTTGTTTAAAGGGTCGTTTTTATTGAGGGAGAGATGGTTGCACAAAATTAGCTTGTGCTGGTGGGTTATTCTGTTAAGGTGTTGGAAAAGGGAAATATTTACTCCCCTGTCCTTACGTGGCATATGTATTGTGGGAAGTAGAAACCACTTTGACATTCCTAGGGGGCCACATAACTCTCTATCCAAGAGGATATGGGCCACCTTGAATTGGAGCGTATTGGTTACCCTTTATAACATGATTCAAGATAGGTGGAGGTTGACAGGGGTAGCATGTTTTGTTTTACATGGTGATTCTTTGAGTGTCGCACTAAATTTTTGGTTGTTGTATGTATTTCCAGAGTACTAGATGGTGTTTCCTAGTTAAATTTTGGCTATGGTCCTAATCAACCCATTTGCAACATTAGACACGTGTGGTAACTCTGGTTTAAAAGTTTGCAGGCAAGGTGCATCTAGAAGGACATGGTACAGGTATCTATATTGTTTGTATATGATCTCTAATTGCTCATCCTTGATAATAGCCTCTTCCTCATTTTGTGGGGATGAATGCACTACATATTTTGAGATTTTTGATATGAGAGATCTTAGAAACAAGTCGAGCATGATTTTTTCTTCCAAATGAGATTTTCAAAAACTACGATGTCTCCACCATTCATGGATATGGTTTGATATGTGTGTATCATATGTTTTCTTGTAATGGGTTAGAAGTTTCAATCCCTAGTCTTGGTGGATAGGGAGCTAGCAACATGTAAGAAATGTTGTGGCAAGAGAACTGAAGTTCCCATGTAACCTAGAGGGTTGGCCTATGTACCGTTATGTTGTAGTCCCTCTTAGGGTGCATTGAAGAAGTGGTATGTGAATAGTGTCTTCCACGATACTGTTGGATGAAAACCAAAGGTGAAAGGTCATGTCATGGTTTCCTGGATCTTCTCGTTATTTCCATTCTAATTTTGGCACATCCAAAGGTAACCTGGTTAACATGGGTGGCCAATTGTAGCCATGTACAATAGAGTAATTGGTTAATTGATTTAAATTAGGGAGATTTAAGGAAGTTAAAAATGGGACTTGGAAGTTGTTTTCCATCAAAAAATGATTTTTAATAGCTATATGTAAAGGGGTTCCCTAATGAGAGTGGTTACCCTAGTGAAAACAATGTGGAATCCAAGGAGGAGTTTTTTGTCGGCTCACCCGAGGGATATGTTATCACCTGGATTGAACCTTAGGCTAAAGAAAGGCAATGCCAGGGTAACCACAAACCACGCTTAGCCAAGTAGCTAGCCCTACCAGGTCGGGAGAGGGCTCTCTCCCTAAGGATCTCAGCCAATATGAATAGATTAGGAAAAGGATTTTAGGCTAGGTATAGTAGCATGGAGATTTGAATGGATTTTTAAGGGGTTTTGCTGGATCAGGAGGAGCTGGATAGTTTAGGTCTAAAGAATTAGGTCAAAATTGTAGGGTCTTCAATGGTGCAAGGTAGGCATAAGGTTAGAACTCTAGGGCATTATGGCATGAGATGTTTAAGATTGGTGAGAAGCTAAGAAGAGCATTTGAAAGCCATGGATCCTTCCTAGACTATAGAAAACATGAAAATGTGAATGTTTTCCCAAAGCAGAGCACTGATGTAATGAATTCTGCTTATCAACTTGAAAGCATTCACTTAGAAGCAATGAAATGATTAACGAAGTATAAAAAACACATTAACATATGACCACAAAAGAGGAAATTGTAATAAAACTCCATACCACATGGATCACACAAAAATAGTTGCAATTCTTATTAATCTCCTACTAAATTGCTACAAAATGATGTACAATCAAGGTCTGAGCATTCAGGCGAGTCCAACCATTTACAATGTGAAAGAAGAAGAAGATATAGGCATTGTTTGAACCTCGTCTGATCCTCGGGGGTCAAATACCTAAGATTAGGAGATAATCTAACCAACTCTGAACAACAAATAGGCATATAGACATCTTAACAACCTGCCTCTAAAAGTGAAAAATTGATTCATTTGAGCTCAAATTGACTTTCAATGCAATGAATCTACCCTATAATACTAATTATCCATAATATTTACATGCAAAATCATCATTTACAATTGTAAAGCATTATACATGAGAGAAAATCCATGAACACAATGAAGAAATGGAAAAATAGTCATCATGTGCAAAACATGTCCTACGCACAGTGCCACTGGCCCAACGCGCAATGCCAATTTCAGGTCCCTTTTGGAGGCCTTCCTGGCATCCAAATTGAGCTCATGATAGCTCATTGGAAAGGTATTCAAGCATACTTTCCAAAATACCTAGAATTTCGGCATTAGCAACTCATTTGACCCCTCCAAAATTGGTTTTCACAAGACTGATTCTTTGTGTTCAAAAGTGGCAGAAACGTCACTTTTAGGGTGCTTTTTTACTTTTCGTTGGATCAGTTCTACCCCAAAAACTTAGAAAAATCCATAGGTAGCATGTAATAATCACTATGAATCTAAAAATTCAAACCATTGGTGCATTGGGTGCCCCTAGGAAAAGCGTAACGCTAGTGGCACTAGGTGTTGAGGCAAATTTTTTGTGTGTAAAATTTCAAAATTTGCAAATGACAAAAATTCTTCCAAACTTGCCCAAAATTGGTGAGAAGCACCATCATCAAGTATATTGATGAGCCAAGGAAACTTTAGCAAGAACCTAAGCCTATCCTCCTAATTATTTTCCTTTCAAAGCCTGCCTTAGCCTAGCTTTCATCTTTTTGACCCTCATGTTGAAAATTTTCTTTCGAGTCCTATAATGGTAGGCCATGTGCCTAATCATATGATTTTCTCTATTGGCCTTCCACAATAGCTTCTTGATGTGAATATTGAATCTCTCAAGCGAAGTGTCTCTATCGTGTTAGGAGTCAGAGTGACCCATGCCTTCTTGTCACTTTTTCGTTATACCTTGAGCAATTCGAGCTCCATGAGGACTTGTTTGTTACTCAACTGCTTGTTCTCTTGTTCCAAGTATGTGATGACATACTTTTCCCTCTCCAAATTGTCCATCAAAGCCTAGACTTGAGCCTCCTTTTCTTGTATGATGATTTCCTTTATCATTTCTTCATCCTGAGCCTGTAAGTCAATTATTTCCATGCCATGATGAGTATAGTGTTTCTCTGGCTCATCTTGCTCCATAAAATCAAATTCCCTCTCATACTCCTCATCATCAAAACTCTCCTGAAGCATCTTTTCCTTCCCCTTATGTAGCTGCTACACCTGTCCCTGTTGTGTTGACGAAGAAGGCAAAGCCCCTTCTACACTATGTGGTGAAAGCATTTGCCTATGGGTTGATGAAGAAAGAAAGGTCCCTTCCACATCCTGTGGAGCAAACACTTGTCTATCAGTGGAAAATAAGTCCTGGGCACCTCAGTATTTCTAGTCTCTTTGGCCTCCTCATCTGTTTTCACTTGAGTACTGCTAGAAGGTCCCCCTTCTTCTTGAGATATTGGTGGGGTAATTTGAGGACCCCTGAAGATTTCATTAGCGATAAATGTCCCCCAAGAGATGTTGAGGAGACTATGATGATGAAGCACAGTCATCTTGATCAGGGAATAATGATATAGACTTCTCATCTGCTGATGGTATGGCTTGTTCTGCACAAAATGGGCCATCTTCTCAATATTCCTAAACAAGAAATAAGGGAGGTTTAACATCTTCACCGTAGTAAATTGAATGAGAAGCATGATGTGATAGGTGTACAACTTGGAAAATCTGCCCTCATGAGTAAAAGATTTCGTGATGATTTTCATTATGGGGACTTACTTGTCTTCAAGAAATCTAAAATGAAAAAGTCTCTTCACCTCATTTTTGTATCGGGGTTTGACATAAGTCTCGTAATAATTTTCATCTAGGTCCTGTACCTTGTACCACTTCTCCCCTACATTTGAAATCCTGGTGGCATCCAGAATAATGGAAGGTGAGATTGTGAATGTCACCCCAACAAGAGTCACCCTGTTGTCCTCAAGATGGGCTACAGAAAGTCTGGTGAGATCAGCATGGTGTTGAACTCTCTCTACCTACTCAAAGAACTCATAGCACCTAAGATATCTAAAACAGGTGACAGCCAACTGGGAGGCCTGCAATTCTCTAAGGTTTGATGGCTTTTCTCTTATAATTCTGCCTCCCTTGTGTGGTTTTCTTTGATGCCTAGCTCTATCTGCTAAGGTGTCATTGCCTGTGTTTTCCTCCTCCTCATAGTCTCAGTCTTCTATGTCCATGCTTACAAGGCTTGAGGTTGTATGAAGGGAATGAGTGAGAATGATTTAGGAGTGAGGGGATGGGAGATGACCTTATGGGCTAGAAAATTAATGATGGAGAAGGAATCATAAAAATGAGAGGGAGGGCTTCGTTTTTTTGAGATATTGCCTTTTGTGAAGAGGGATAAAGGGATGGGGATGTTATGAAAGGTATAGGGAAAGTGTTAAGAGTTTTAGTAATAGGTGATAGGAGGGATAATTGGGTTTAGGGTTTTAGGCATAACTATGGGAAAATTTAGGGTTTCATATTTACCATGGAGAATTATGCTTAAGAGTTTGATTGCAAACCAACAATGCAGTATGGGAGGACAAATTTCTTGTATTGAAGGGAAGAGGGGCCAATGTTGAAGTTTTTTTTTTGAAGTTTTGAGGCCTTTCTAGCCCTTCTACTCAAAGCACAACACCACCACACAGACGCATAATGCCACATTTGGAAGCGCAACATAGTGTAATTTTGAACTGTGAAAACTCCTAGATGTGCAGCAACAGTCTCTCAACGCACAGTGCTGACCCTCCTACTTGAAACATGTAGCACCAGTTTGCTTATGCACAATACCACTCCACCACTACTGCAAACACATAGCGCCACCCTCTAGAACTACTGCACCACTTCTCCTTTGCTCAAAACGCACTCAAGCTTTCCTCTTCTCATCACTTTTTGACTCCTTGCTTGCCAAATGATATTTGTGAACTTGAAAATGAAATGTGAGACCTTATGGATGAGTAAATTTTGATTTTTCACTTGAAAAACCCACTTTCTAATATTTCTTGACCTTCTTGGAAACTATGTTTTTAATACCTTTTCTTCTTTGTTTCTTTTCAGGTGGATAATGCTCAACTTGAACTGATTTTTGCAGTGTTTCTTTGTCGTGTATTAAGGAGAGATGCTTTGGTGCATCTAGGATCATTTATTACATAAAGTGACTTCAAATTACATAAGAAATACAAATTAACTCAAAATGCTCTATTTTCACCTCAAAAGCATGTTTTTGAGGTGAAAATTACATTAGTTTAAAAGATAATGGTATATTGACTATGAACTACAAGCCAAAATGCTTAACTTGTTTATCATTGTCATACCCTTTCTGCCCTTTATTTACACTTTATCTTGACCTTGGAAATGAAACCCTGAGACCTAATGAAAACATCACTTATAACCTAATGAAAGCATGATTGCAAATTGGCCATGAAACCATAACTGAAGACAACCTGAAGAAGCGTCAGCAAGTATACTCTCTGAGGGAGAAATTATATTATTTGAAGCGAGAACAACCATTAGTGGATCAGTTTGACATGACCTAATGAAATGATGTGAAAATGTCAGTATGGGACGCGTAAAATGAAAATACAAAGAGAATGTCTTGATCCCTGATGGAAGTATGCAGATACTGACACTAATAGGGTAGAGTGAGGGGTCCCCTAAGGGTTAATGTGTTGAGTCCCCTGAGGAATAGTGAAATGAGTGTTTTTACAAAGAAGGGTCACAATCAAAGTTGCATTGATGAAGGATGATCCTATAATAGTGGATGTGTGGTGCCTTCTAAGCCTAAACGACGAGAGACTTGTCACACTTCCAATAAATGGGGAGAGGTTTTGGAAATGTCTAAAGTGATAGGTAGCCATGGGTTTCGTATGGTTTTGAGTAGATTATGTGTGATTTGGTGTTATCAGGGAACGAGATAAGTATCAAATCAAGTAAATCACATACATAAAACAAAGAAAAAAACAAAACAATTACTTTCCCTTTAACTTATGCTATGTGATCAATAAAACAAAAAATGGTTTTCATTTGTTTTTGCATATGATAAAATATCTTATGAAGACCTATCTATCCTTATCATAGTCAAAGTAACTAAGCCTTGCAAAGATATATTCTAACTGGTACTGGGGCAATGTCTTGAGAGAACAGGTTACACTTTCCAGCAACCGACGAATCAACCAAGGTAGTGGATAAGGCTTTAGTGTTTATCAAACCTTTGACTAAAGGGAAAGGATTCCCTAACATTGGCCACTAAGATACCTTCATCCCACATCAGATGTCACGTCTTTATCTTCTTGGTAGTTGGTTGCTAGTTCCGAGCACTAGACAAGTTGGGTAGCCCCAAATAGTACTCAACGCACTAGACCTAAGCTCATCCCCCTGTGAATCGGGTCTCTAACATGCTTGGGTAGTCTTTTCCATGGGATGATGAAGGACTTTAAGCACCCTAAAGTTTGACTTCTATGTTTCAAATATGTAACAAGACGATGGCAGATTATGGGATGCCTGCCCCCAATGCTCCTAACGTGAACTATAATCTATTTTGTTGCCCACATGAGGAAATTTAGTTGGTTCAAGTTATGGTTTCTTTTAGGATTCTTCCTTCACTTATGATGTGATAATGTATGTCAAAATAAACTAAGTACAGAAATGTCATGAAACTAGATTCCCTTTTGAACAAATCTTAGAGAAGTTTAGTGTGTGACATCTAATGTGTGTGCAGGTGGAAAAAGTGAGAATATGAAGTGAGACAAGATGTGGATATTCAATGATCCTTTACAATACCCTGTAATTAAACTAATTATTGATTGTTCCTTGCATGAATAGAAATAATGTGTGGATAATGGGCCACTTACTCTTTTCCTATTACACCATGTGTGCCTAAAGGGAGGTGGAAAATTCATGTGCTTGAAGAATGCTTTCATATGCAAGATCACGTTCGTCTAAAAGTCTCAAGGGAAGAAAATATTGCTTACTTTATGGGGTAACACTTCGTCGCACTCCCAAAAAATAACAAAATAAAAATGATTTGGTTAGTAACACGATATGTGTATAATGGAGCACTTATTTCCCCCCCTAATTATGCCATGTGTGGAATGTAAATAAAAAGAAATCATTATCTAATTACTCTACTAATTTTGATTAGTAAAGGAACTAGCAAATAAAAAATAACTGCAATAATTGCATAGATGAAGGAAATTCACTAAAGGCTTCGAATCACCTACAAAAGATAATCACAATTTTTTTTATGCTCTCTTCAAAATGTGCAGGTTCTCCTATACAAAAATGCGTGTGCATGCCTATTTGGACAAAAGTCACACAATTGGGGAAAAAATGAATAGTCAGACTTTCTGGCCAAAAACAATTCTTGAAGAAATTCTAAAGAGGTGATGACTGCACTAAGCAATGATATGCAGAGAGAAGGTTCGACAAAAGAAACCATTAAGAGTAAATAAATTAAACTAGTGGAGTTGTCAAGTCTATCACATTGTTTTTGTTGTTATGGGGTACCAAAAGACATATTACTAGTAGTTGGTTGTTCCATGAAAATAAAATACAAAGAATTGGTTGTTGTTAGTGGAAGAAAATAAAAAAACAAAGCATTGTAAACGGTGAAAATAATGCATACGCAAACATAAATTAAAACTATAATATAAACACATAAACAATGCGTAATCAAGAAAACATGTCAACAAAGTAATGGAAAACGACCCCTTTATTGATTGTTTAATGTAGAAGAGATATAATTGATGAACGTTAAAGACTTGGAGAGAATTCTTTGACCATTGGTGCTAAAAAATCCTCAACAAGGAGGTTCCTTTCCTCAATCTCTTTGCAAGCTTCTCCTCTCTCTCAAAGAAGTATGAAGACTCTCTCAATGTTGCAATCCTCTTCCACTAGAATGTTGGATTTATAAGGAAAAAAGTTTTCCAGCATAGCAGTGCCCTACTTGCTCATTAACAATGGAAAGGAGGAGTTCTTGGGAGAAATTTTTCTAGCATAACATTTCCTTATTCTCGGTCTTCCAGTGGCCTGTTTCTATAAAATTTTGAATTCCTCTTCCCTCTCTTGGTCTATTAATGAGAAAATGAATTATGAGTAGGACAAGATGATGGGGAAATACATATCTCTGAGTCGATTCGAGATCTGTTGTTCTTTATTGGTACATGTTAGGCAATACCATCTTCTAAGTGTGTAAAGCGTTCTCAAACTATTGAGTCAGACTTTCGTTTGACCCCGCGGGTCTTAAAGGAAAAACCACACAATCACTAATTTTGGCCTTTGGATGGGCTACGTAGGTAAATTTATAATTGAAACCTTTTGAGATGTTTTGATTTTTGTACATCATGATGTTCTTAGCTAGAAATTCGTCACCTATATGTTATGTTGGATGACTTTGGGTGTTACCTAAATTGTACAAATAAGGGTATGATTTTTCTGTGTTAAGAAACTCCTATCACTATTAAATTCTAACTAGATACATACTTCCATTTGGAGTGCGATATATTGATTTTAGTATGAGATATTTCTATTGTGGCCTTTTATTGAAATAAAATAAGATAAACAATATAAAATAAAGAAATATATACACTAACTACATGTATAGTTGACATCAATCTCAAAATATATAATCCATATTAACTATGTTACATGTGAAAAGATTAATCTAAAATAGTGATGTGTAACCAAAATTGGGTTCTTTCCCATTTTACTCTCTTAAAATATTTCTTTCTTCACACTTTCTAACCTAAACATTCTACATCAAAGCCCTCATAATGATTAATTGGTAAAAGATATAATTTAAAATAAACAATAAAATGATGCTAAGAAAATTAACAAGGTAAAATAGGTGAACTAAACTTCCTTGAATTCATATTGCTAATGACTTGTCCTCAACTTTAGATTGACGTATTATTTCATAACTATGTTTATTTAAATAGAATTAAAAAATGTAATCTACTAATAAAAGAAGAAAACAAACTAAGCTAATTAATATATTTATGCACCTAATCTAAACTATTGGGATGATAAAAACTTGTAATTCCAATGAACTCTTTCATATTGCTTCAAACTTGGAAACATATGTACATCATAAATTAGTAATAAAAGAGAGCATAATCTAGTAATAGAGTGTCAAAGACTTGTAGTACTTACCATTCCATGCACTATGAACAATATGAAAAGGATTTTTTTTATAGAAATTGTTTCATGAAAAGATTCCTCCAACCATGTTTCAATTCTATTATGAAAACAACTATGAAATAAGAATTCATTTACTAGTGATTTTTCCAACCGATATTTAGTTCAGTTGCTAAATGATAGAGATTGAGAACTTATAGAGGAATAGTTTTTCTAGTAAGAATAATGCAAATTGATCTTAAGTACTAGAGTTCATGTGAAATCATAAAAATTGGGTTTTAGAGAAAGAACAAGATGATTAAGCATAACCATGATTTGAAATTGTAATGTTCATTCGCCTACTTGAAGAAAACTCGTTAAATCAATTAATTCAGTTTTATCCACTAAACTATCACCATTGGAATTCCAACATAAATTATAATAAAAATCGAAAATTACAATCATATATACATTATAAACTAAAAAAAAGGATCAGTAATAAAACATAAAAAAATAAAATATCTGGAGCTTAATCTAACACTTACAATGAAAAAATGTTAATATTTATAGAAAATCATGAACAAAAAGATTGTTTTAACCAATCTTCTATTTTATTATGATATATAAAATGTGCAATGAAAAAAGATTCGATTGAATCCATAGATTAGTGTGGACCATGAGAAAAATTATTATAAAGTCTCTTGTAAAACAATTTTGTTATTATATATTTCAAGGTTCATAGAAACATTATGAGAACATGAAACAACCCTTGGTTACAATCGAAGTGTCTCATCCTCCTAATAAGTATCTAAAAATTGAAATGTTGAAAACCCAACTCAGTGTGATTCAATAGTATCAAATAATGTGCATAAGCTATCCTCCTCCACTATATATGATAAACTACTAGAAATTTAGAAATTTAGTGGTATCGAATATCATCATTTGTTTTATTAAAATCCTTACTCTCACCTAGTTAATTATTTAAACAGAAATACTCTTCACTAATCTTAAAGGAAAATGAATCAGTAAAATGTTACATGTGAAATAATTTTGTTTTAGAAATTCTTCTCTCAATATAGAGAGTTGGTAAGACCTAAATGCCTTGGGGGATATTACTTCATCAAAGTTAACCTCATCTTATGCTCAAATAGATTTTGACATGTAGAATGAATAGTCACATGATCTAAAATAATATCCTAAAAGTTTGAACCATCAAATAAATTAGGATGTAATGGAAAATTAGTGTAAGAGGAAATGAAATAAAAAAGCATCTCCTAAAATAGTAGCCTTCACGTATAATTTGAATTATTCAACTGATTAACATACTCAGCATGCTTCTATGAAAATCTGAACCCAAATCATTAGATAAAACAAGATCATGTTCACTGTGATTCGAAAATGATGAGAACAAACCACAGGGTTTAGCAAAACAAGAGATTATCTAATTGTTTTTTTCGAGGCGGGGGCAGGGGGGGATTATAATAGAATGATAAATAATAGAACTCTCAACAGATTGATCTTCAATTTCCTCAATTGACCCATGAGAAGATTGTTTTATGCCTTGAACATATATTTCAAATTCTTGAATTTCCTCAATTGACCTATCAAAAGATTGTTTTAAGTTTTGAATATAAATTTCATATTTGATATGTTTTATTAGTTGTTAGAATTTCTAGTTTGAGACAGTTATCTTCATCTTTATTGAAAATTTTATCATTACTTTGTTTATGGTTAACTCACACTTTATCTGGCAATTTCCCAATTTCCTCCAAGAATTAGGTTTGCAACAATTTCTAGTATCCTATGTTATTTAGAAATTGGACACCCCTTTTCTCATTCTACAAGGTTCTTAAATAAGCATACAACTTCAGACAAAAGAGAATTTTCTTGAACCAAATCATTTTTATAATCCAAATGAGAATATCTAATGGGTTAGATGAATGAGTTTTAGAATCTTGCAATTGAATCTATCTTCAAAGTGTAAAGTAGTTTTTTTTCTCTTCAAATCCCGGGCCTTCAAAATATTTACATGATTCTGGAAAAATATATTATTTAAAACAACATTAAAACTATAAACTATATTAAAAACAATATCGAAGAATTATTGTCCATGGGGTCTTGGATAGGTGGTGACTGGGAGCTCTGTTAAGGTAGTCCTTGATGTGAATTCATTGGTTCAATTACTCACTCTGAATGGGGCAATATATTGGACATGATGAAAAAGTAGTCCCACCGAACTTCCAAAAAAATGAAAATGAATTCAAATCCAATCATTTGGGAAAAAAGAGTTTTCACTAAAACACAAATTCCTAAATCTAATCCAAATTGTTTAATATTGTCACATAATTAATTGATGGATTTGTAGAAAATATATAGCATTTTTATGAGATTTTGAATAACATAAATTTTCATAGCAAATTTTAATTCTAAATATTAATCTCGTGATGTTCGTTTGTTACAATTTCATGGACTTTTTTCTACA
Source organism: Pinus taeda (assembly GCA_000404065.3). Taxonomy (NCBI): domain Eukaryota; kingdom Viridiplantae; phylum Streptophyta; class Pinopsida; order Pinales; family Pinaceae; genus Pinus; species Pinus taeda. The sequence goes on along the minus strand of APFE030253301.1, from coordinate 44,517 downwards.
AATTTTTTTGGGAATTTAACTTGTATATTTTACTAGACTATCATTCTTATATTATTCTCCTCACTTTTAGCTTTCTAATGAGGTATTGTATGCCTAATTTGATGCCCTGTAACTCTCAATATGGCCTTGAAAAGTTGTCACTCAATAATCATTCATCAATTTTGTGGGTCAATTGTGTTTCTTGATTCAAAACGAAAACAAAATTTTGCACCACATGCATGGGGTGAAATTAACTTTAAGTGTTTATATGATTTTGTGAGATTACAATTGTTTGTGTAACCCATGTGGATGTTGTTATCACTCTGTAATTTCTCATCGTCAAAGAAAGAAATCACCAAGGTAACCACAAACCAACTTTTGGGCATAAGCTCTAGCCATCCTAGACTCAGAGAGGGTTCTCTCTATGTGATTTAGCTTTGTTTGTTGGGATTTTAGGCTAGTTATGAATGTTCAAGGGTTTTTTTTATTTGTATTTGACATCGGGTGATGGGATTCTTTAAACATATGGATAAAATGATGTCTCTAGACCATTGGGCTATGGATTCAATAGAAGGGTAGCAAAATTGGATCAACTCAGTAAAGGGAATGTTCAGAGGGCAAGCTAGCAGAGTAAAGTGCGGGTATTTGGAACAGGGTGGTGAAATGGTTTGAATCGGGGTAAGAGAGCAATTAAGGGTTCTCAGATCAAGACTGAAATGAGGAATAGGGGGTAATCAAAATAAGAGGGAAATTAAGAATCCTTTGATTTGGATTAGCAAGAAACAACCTAAACTAAGGAGCAATTAAGAATTCCTTAACTTAGATGTCAGTTGAAAACATTTATAAGCATAACTGTTAAAACAGAGTGTAATTAAACAAATCCTGAGATATTGTTCTAGTTATAGCATTCAAATTCAGAAATACATTAAACATTGTGGAAAAAATTTAAGAAAGATAACAACAACATGAGAAAATAATTGTTTGTATTTCGCTCAACACATGAATCCTATGAAATATCTTGCCTTTATTCATCAAACCAACTTGTTGGCTCAGTCAATGATACAATAGCTTTACAGTCTCTTAATGAAGAAGTCTATATAAATGTCTAGGAATCCACCCTACATATTTCGAATTGTCAAGTATTTATACAAAAGTTTTATTACAAAATATCTCAAACTAACTTGAGATTTAGTCTAGAAAATAAAAATATCTTCTTGCAAGAAGATAGAGAAAACTATTGAACTACTTTCATGCTATTCCATTTATCGTGGTACTGCTGGCCTTTATGGCTTGATTTTTAGCCCCTTATGCTCTTTTCTATTTGAACTTTCACGATGGAGACTTTAGTCACTTTAGGATTTCATCTGATACTCTTTGACAGTGATACACTTTTACTTTGATGACCAGTCAATATCCTTTATTGTTTTTTTACTTTTACTGTACATTTGAACTTTTTAATGTGTATTTCAACAGTAAATTATTTAGTTTCTTAAATGTATTAGCATATGGTAATGGATATTGATCAACTTTCTGTATGTTTGATTTGTTTGTCTTTTTATTGTATGCTCTGTCTGGTTTCTTTGTTTTAAGAGTCATTGTTTCTGTGTGAATGATTTCTTTCTCTATTCAGTATATGACTATTTTCTTCTTCTGAATGAAGGTTTTTTAAATAGATTTTGTTTCAATTCTTGGAGTAAACAATTTTTGCAGCTAGTAGCAATACTATTTATCCAAGATCTGTTCTTCTACTGATTACCTGCAAAATACAACAATCATTAAGAAAACATAGGTTGGCTGGAAATGAAATCGATGGCTTTATTGCACAGGGATGTCTGGGGAAGCAGTCCTGGAAATATTTTGAAAGCAATCAGAGGTCGAATTGTGTTGTAAAGGTTCACAGTGGTGCCATAAGGGTTTGATACCTTTTACTATGAAACAGGGCAAAAGGAATGAAAACGAAGGTTTTCAGAGCTTTAACAAGCAACTTTAAAATTTGGCATGACATTAGTTAAGCGAACAATGATGGTTTCTCAAGTTGAGCGGGGAGGCAGTGTCCCGGGCCATTGCAAGACTTTTGTGGTGAAGGTGTTATTGAGGAGGGGTCACGCGATCTACCTCCATGCCTGACATGTAGCTTTTGGGGTTCGGGGGAAAACTGCTTTATTGGGTGGGTAACGATTGGTCATCAGACACGGTAAGTATCACTGTGGACCATCGGATGAGGGGGATGGTTATTAGATGGCATTCGGGCGAGGGAGGTGTGCAGGTGATAAAAGCATGTCCTTCGGGGGGGCGTGAAGCTTTAATCCTCAAAGGATTGTGATTATTTAAGACTTTAATCGCGGGTTTGATCAATCAGGTAGGGTTTAACATTGGGTAAAGGTTCGGCATCGGGTGAGCCTGATATGGATGTGAATCATCAGATTTGGGTGCTGACAATCGGATGATAGTCGGGTGGTGAAATAGCATGGATGGGATGGGGAGAAAGTTTAGGGGGGCTGAGGCTTTAATCACAAGTGGGTTGTGATTAATTATAGGTTAAATATGGGATTAAATAGATCTGAAGGGTTTTAATGAAGTGGGACCATGGTTTTAAACGGAGGGATTTTCTTCACTTTACCGAGGGTTGGTGAGTTAAGAGGGGTTCATTGGGGAAGCATGAAATAGTGGGTCAACTATACTTTATATTTAAACTAAGGGTTGGGGGTATTTATTTATGGGATTTAATTAATATAAGGGAGAAAAGTATATTGGGGAAGTAATACATTAGGTTAGCATGTTAATATGAAATGAATGTGTGGGAATGCAAAATACACTAGGCATAGTGTAACATATGATTTTTAGGTACGATTTTTTCATTGTGATGCCCCACATAATCATTTAACACTTCTACTTAAGACAAAGTCTTTTTGTGGGTTTTTGAGTGAAAATGGGACTTAACATAGGATTTTACTTTTCATAGGCAAATGGTGTTTAACCTTAGAAAAAGGGGTTTTATTAGGGTAATGTAGGGAAATGACATTTATGAAGAGAATTCTAGCACTTAATGTCTGTAAGTCATTAAGCTAACGGTCTAGATGCACCAAAAGTTAGAGAAATGCTCTAAGGATTTTTGCCTAGAAGGATTTAAAGTACTTGAACATGCTTGTGGATAGGAAATTACTAAGTATACGGGAAGAGATGACTGAAGGGGAGTTAATTAAATTAACTTGTAAACATTTGATATTGCCTTGATAATTGATCATACATATTAGCACATATGTCTAAGTATGATGAATGTGTTTTGATCTGATCAACTTTATACTTCAACAACCCTTCTTATACTTACTCATTACTTACCTACCATTTTCTCTTCATTTTATGTAGGTGCATTTAGACTAGAAAAACCTTATCATCCATTTTTATTTTTAAAAGTAATCTATCTAATTCTAACCTTATATCATCCAAGAGCTCAAATTAAACTGATGAGCCCCTTTTATTTTCTCTACCTATCTAACGATCTACCAAGATTAAATTGTTTGGTCAGATTTTATTTTCTCATTGCAAACATAAAATTCAAAGCATGACATAGTCAAGATTAAGTAGTTTGACCACCATGTGTTATGGCATGTGTGGCAAGCTACACACAACCATTATTTGTAGAAGAAGTAACATATTTCTGGAATTTAGACTTGCACATTTTCATGATCTGTTTTTATATTTGGGGTTCATATATTTTCATTTTTTTTATTTTCTTATTATTTTCGTCCTTTTGTTTATTTTTTTTGTACTTTGATTATTCTTTTGGGACATACCATCTTTACATTTTTTAATTCTAATATAGAAAACATTTGCAAAAAGTAAAGGTATGCATAATATTACAATGTTGACCATAGTCAATTCAAAATTATGAATCCTATTATTATAGGGCCCTAACAGTGGCTTCACATGGGGATGGCATCTCCTTATGAGATGTCAAGTACACCGTCGACTAATAGCCTGATCCATTGGGCCAATCCCAAACATGTATATTCTTTTTTATGAGAGATTTTTCGGCAAAAATCATATGAGAAACCATTTGTCGACGTGTTTCTCATAAACTTGATATGGATCACAGAAGCCTCAACTCTACAAATGTATATTCTTTTTTGTATAATCTTTGTGACTAAAAATCTTGAACTAAAAATACACCCTTTTCAGCGAACTGAAATCTGACACATGTTGTACTAAAGTTTGATTTGAAATAAACTTGCTGCTCAAAAACTAAATTTATTCAAACTAAAATCCTACCTACTTACTCTAATCAGCTATTCAACTGCTGGATAGGTAAAATGAAACAGTCAATGAAACCATTCAAGCATCATATACATTGGTGGATTTTGTTGCCTATGCTTGTTTGTGATTAAAACTGAAGTTCTATAACCCAATATAACCTTGTCAACCAATGAGAAGATAAGGAAATACTTGATTTCCTTTGTGGACTCTAAAAACTGTACAAAAGGGTCTTCCAAAATATATACACTATTGTTCAACTCATTAAAGAAACTGTACAATTATTCTGGATGGCCTCCATGCCATGAAAGTGAAATGTCATTTTCATCTTTATCACCCTCTAGATTTTCACATAAAACTTGTGATGATATTTCTACTGATCGAAATGTTTGACTGATGAAACCTTTATCATCTAGATCCTAAATTTGATTGTTAGTCAATGAAGAACAATTCTGATTGCATTCACTATCCAACCCATAAGTTATGGGTCATGAAAGAGTTGGAAGGATTGTTGCAACTTATTACTCATAGGTTTGAATGGGACTTCACAAATTTCTACAAGCTGCTCATCCTTTTCTTTAAAGTTTTCATACCACATTTCCTTTAAAAATTGAAATGATTCAAAACATAGTGGTATAGAACTTTCCTGTATTATTTGATCAGGTGTTTCAATGGAATTTGACAATTGTAATTGTGAAACTAAAGGATCTTGATGAAGATATTCATTGTCATCTTTATTGTCAATATTAATACATAAAGATTGCTAATTGTTTATTACTTTAAAGTTTTTCTAATGAAGTGAAATGAAACAAAACAAAGAGGCAAATAAGCTTCACTTATTTCCAAATTTTATGCACTTTCTTCCTCACTTTCTTAGCTGATATGGATAAGATGATCGCTATTTTCAAGCTGCTGAAATTGAATTCCTTTATTTCCCAAACTAGTTTCTGATTTCTCTGTAAAGTTAGTTTGGATTTGAAGAACATAATTGTCATCATACTGATCATATTTATGCAAATTATTAAACGAATTAATGTAATCAAAAGTACACATTAGATCAGCAGATTGCTTCTCCACATATTGCTCTATGAATCTATCTTCTGATCTATGGTAGTTGGAATTAGCAGGAATTTTTTCATGGAAATCAACCTCTTCTTTTAGTGAAATAAATGTGTCATGGTGTCTTTGAGAAATTTTTTTATCTTTCATGGTGACCTTTTGTATCATTTCCTCTATTCTTCTTACCAAAATTTCGAGTTTTACCTCTGCAATGTCGTTCGTCTCTGCTACTACTTTCAACTTGTCTCTTCTAATTTGCAGATTAACTTCTACATCTATTGCAATGTTCTGCGTATGTTCCAGTGTTGAGGTGTTTCTTTCTCTTAGCTGAAATTCCATCTTCGGATCAAATGCTTTTGGATAAGGCAAGAGACCTGAATTAGGAGGAGGTCTTATATTTGATGGAATCGAATAATAGACTTGATTAAATCTATTAGAAAATTGTTGTATTGTTTCATTTGGCTGTCTTTTTAACTAACTATATTATTTAATGATCACAAAAAGATTAACCTTGACTGTCCATCTATCGAGGAAAAAATTGACAAACTGTTGGAAATTTGAGATGCTTGTAATAGGTAGATTCTTGAACCAACTCTTTACTCTACTTTGCAAAGAGAGAGCAAAAAGTTTGATTCTAACATCATCTTCATCAATCTCAAATAAGTCTGGATAATTCTAAAAACCTTGAATATGTTTTTAGGTAGTGATTTTACAATCTTCTCCATCAAACCTAGGGAGATACTTGTAATAATTATTAGGGAAATCATGGAGTGTAGGAAGTAAGATGAGTGGCTTATACCTATCAGGAACTTTATAAGGTACAAGAACATGTATAGGGATTGTAAGATCATACTTGATTATTTGAGATTTCTTGATTGGAAAATGATCATCATAAGATTCAAAAGAATGCTACTCAAATGGATACGGAGGATATATATTTACCATTTGCAAAGGAAAATAATAAAAAATTAATCTAAGATCTTCTCCAAAATACAATATACATTGAAAAAATTTCTTGATGAGAAAGAACATAATGTCTTAGATAACAATCTAAGTTAAAAGCCTGATCTCTTCATACTGTTCTTTGAGGTTCATTCCTCCAATGGAGTCTCAATTGTGAAATTGATTTAGAGTAGCCAGGTGCATGATTTTGATCACTGTCCACCATCATAGATAAGATCTGAACCTGTAAAATATTTTTCAAGAAAATGCTAGTCTTCCCCAATATGGTCGCCACTGTGTTATCACTCAGTGATTTCTCAAGGTTAAAGAAAGAAATCACTGAGGTAACCACAAACGAAATTTTGGGCATAGGTTGTAGCCAACCTAGGCTCAAAGAGGGCTCTCTCTATGTGATTTAGCTTTGTTTGCTGGGATTTCAGGCTAGTTATGAATGTTTAGGGGTTTTTTATATTTGTATTAGAGATTGGGTGGTGGGATTCTTTAAACAGATGGATAGAATGATGTCTCTAGATGATTGGCCTATCGAGTCAAGAGAAGGTCAGCAGAGCTAGATCAACTCACTAAAGGGAATGTTCAAAGGGAAATCTAGCAGAGTAAAGTGCAAGTCTTTCGAACATGGGGATGAAATGATTTGAACCAGGGTGAGAGTGAAATTAAGGGTTCTTAGACCGGGACTTAAACGAGGAATAGGGGGTAGTCAAAAGAAAAGGGCAATTAAGAATCCTTTGATCTAACAACCTAAACTAAGGAGCAACTAATAATTCCTTAACTTACATATTAGTTGAAAACATTTATAAGCATAATTGTTAAAATAGAGTTTAATTAAACAATTTCTGAGATATTGTTCCAATTATAGAATAAAGACTCAGAAATACATTAAATATTGTGGAAGAACTTTAAGAAAGATAACAACAACATGAGAAAATACTTGGCTGTACTTCACTCAATACATGAATCTTGTGAAATATCTTGTCTTTATTCATCAATCTAGCCTCCTGGCTCTGTCAATGATACAATAGCTTTACAGTCTCTTGATCAAGAAGTCTATAGAAATGTCTAGGAATCCACCATACATACTTCAAATTGTAAATTATTTATACAAAAGTTTTATTACAAAATATCTCAAACTAACTTGAGATTTAATCTAGGAAATAAAAATATCTTCTTGCAAGAAGATAGAGACAACTTTTGAACTGATTTCATGCTGTCCCATTTATTATGGTATTGTTGGCCTATATGGTTTGATTTTTAGCTGTGTTTTTACTTTTACTATACATTTTACCTTTTTACTGTGTATTTCAATAGTAAATTATTTAGTTTTTTATATGTATCAACATATGGTAATGGATATTGATCAACTTTCTGTATGTTTGATTTGTTTGTCTTTTGACTGTATGCTCTATTTGGTTTCTTTTTTTTAAGAATCAATGTCTTTGTGTATAATTGTTTTCTTCTTCTGAATGAAGGTTTTTAAAATAGATTTTGTTCTGAGTCTTGGAGTAAACAAGTTTTGTGACTAGTATCAAAAATGTTTATCGAAGCTCTGGTCTTCTATTGATTACCTGCAAAATACAACGATCATTAAGAAAACATAGGTTGGCAGGAAAGGCAATTGATGGCTTTAGTGCACAAGGATGTCTAGGGAAGGTGTCATGGAAATGTTTTGAAAGTAATTGGAGGTCGAAATGTGTTCTAGAGGTTCATGTGGCACTAGAAGGGTTTGATATGTTTTACTGTGAAATGGGGAAAAAGGAATGAAAACGAGGGTTTTAAGGGTTTTAACAGGCAACTTTTTAAATTTGGCACAGGATTATTTAAGTGAGGAGTGATGGTTACTCAAGTTGATTAGGGAGGTGGTTTCCCAGACCATCACATTGCTTTTATGGTGAAGGAGGTATTGAGGAGGGGTCACTCGATTTACCTCCATGCTTGACACGTAGCTTTTGTGGTTCGGCAGAAAACTGCTTTATTAGGCGGGTAACGATCGGCCATCAGGTGCGACCGATATGGTTGCGGAATGTCAGATGAGGGGGATGGTGATCGGATGACAATCAGGCGAGGGAGGTGTGCAGGTGATAAAAGCATGGGCTTCGTGGAGGGGGGCTCAAAGATTTAATTCTTGGCAGATTGGGATTATTTAAGAATTTAATCACATGCTTAATTGATTGAGCGAGGTTTAATGGTGAGGTTTAACTTTGGGTAATGGTCAGGCATCAGGTGAGCCCGATATGGCTATGAATCATCGTATTTTTGCACTGACAATTGGACAGAAATAGGGTGGTGAAATAACACAGACGGTATAGGGAAAAAGGTTAGGGAACACGAGGCTTTAATCACAAGTGGTTCGTGATTAATTATAGGTTAAATACGGGATTAAATTAATCAGAAGGGTTTTAATGAAGTGGGACTATGGGTTTAAATAGATGGATATTCTTAACTTTACCGAGGGTTGGTTAGTTAAGAGGGGTTTGTCAGGGAAGTATGAAATAGAGGGTCAACTATAGCTCATATTTAAACTAGGGGTTGGGGGTATTTATGTATGGGATTTAATTAATATACGGGAGAAAAGTATATCAGGGAGGTAATACATTAGGTTAGCATGTTAATATGAAATGAATGTTCAGGAATGTAAAATACACTAGGGAGAGTGTAAAATGTGATTTTTAGTCATGATTTGTTCTTTGTGATGTCCCACATTATCATTTAACACTTCTACTTAGGACAAAAACATTTTGTGGGTTTTTGAGTGAAAATGGGACTTAACATGGGATTTTTACTTTTCATAGGAAAATGGTGTTTAACCTTCAGAAAAGAGGTTTTATTAGGGTAATGAAGGGAAATGACTTTTATGAAGGGAATTCTAGCACTAAATGTCCATAAGTCATTAAGCCAAGGGTCTGGTCTGACCAAAGGTAAGAGAAATGCTCTGAGCCTCTTTGAATTGAAGAATTTAAGGTACTTAAACATGCTTGTGGATAGGAAATTACTAAGTATAAGGGAAAAGATGACTGAGGGGAAGTTAATTAAATTAAGTTGTAAACCTTTTCTTTTTCCTCCATAATTGATCATACATAACAGCACATATGCCTAAGCATGATGAATGTGTTTTGATCCAATCAACTTTATACTTCAATAACCTTTCTTCTACTTACCCATTACTTACCCTACCATATTTTCTTCATTTTATGTGAGTGAATTTAGACTAGCAAACCCTTATCATCCATTTTTCTTTTGAAAAGTAATCTATCTAATTCTAACCTTATATCATCCAATGGCTCAGATTAAACTGATGTTCTCCTTTTATTTTCTCTACATATCTAATGATATGTCAATATTAAATTGTTTCGTCAGATTTTATTCACTAACTATAAACATAAAATTCAAAGCATGACATAGTCAAGATTAAGCAGTTTGACTACCATGGGTTGTTGCATGTGTGAAAAGCTACACACAACTATTGTTTGCAGAAGAAATAACATAATAGTGGTATTTAGACTTGTACACTTTCATGATCTGTTTTTGTATTTGGGGTTCATATATTTTCATCTTTTGATCTTTCCTTATTCTTTTCATCCTTTTGTTTCTTTTTTTTGTCCTTTGATTATTCTTTTAGGGCATACCCTCTTTACATTTTTAATTATAATATAGAAAACATTTGAGAAAGCAAAGGTATGTATAATATTACAATATTGACCATAGTCAATTCAAAATTATGAATCCTATATTATAGGACCCTAACAAATGCTATGGTGAAGGAGCATGTGATATATATTTTTACTTAGCACAATGAATAAATATAATAACAAAGTCAAACCTTATGGAATCACTTAGGTAATATAATATGAATTATAATCCAACTTCATGCTAAGTGATAAGTATAATGTGGAGGTCTATGTGGATAAATACTAAATAAAATAAATAGCATAATCTAGAACCTTTCGCACTAATGAGCCTCAATACTGCAGCAAGAATAATGCAAATACCAAGGCTATTGAATTTAGTTATCAACACGGGGTTCGTACAAACTTAAGCGGTATCAACAGTTTATGTGAAGCATACAATATGCCATTCCTTTCTTGTCATGATGTAATGGAGTGCATGTACTAAAATCAAACTATAATTTAATTTCAAAAAATGAATTGCTCGAAATGGAAACCCTAACATATTAGAATAAATAATGTAAAAGGAAGGAAACATCTTCTAATTTCATAAAGATCGTGAATTAAATGTAAAAGGAACCTAAATTAACACTATTTATCACATGTGATGACTTAAAATAACTAGGCATGGAATCTGATCTAGGGAGTATTAACTATTGCATGCATGTGCTAATTAAGAAATAGAAAGAACTATTTTTCTTTATATTTTCATTTTATAAATGCAAATGCTAAGATTTCCTTATTCTTTGGCAGGGGAGATAGGTGTGGAGGAAGAGGGGAACAATGGTTTTGATGGATTTGAGGTCAACTAGAGGACTAATCCTGGCTTCAATGATGATTTCTCTCAATTCAAACTCAAAACATGACTCTACAGTGTTTCCTACAAGATGTTTATAGGATGTACTAGTTCCTACAGGATCCCCTGTTTTATTACAAGAAAGAGCCAAAAGCTTAGGAAGTGGTCTGGAAAGTGGAATGGAGCTTAGGAATGGTAGGTAATGGAAATGGCAATTTTTTCTTATAAAACAAGAATTCAGATTGATATTTTAGTGGATTTTGGCGACATGGGTGGATGAGGCTTAGATGAGGTGAACGAGATGAGGTCTCCCTACAATGTAGAAACTATGACAACAACACACATTATTTTATGCATCTATCCACAAATTCATCTATACATGGGAAACATTTATTAAACAACATAAAATTAGTAGTCTAAAATCTAGAAATTCGAGAACTAGTGAGTTAGTAAATCTATCAAATGGCTAACCTATTCAAGTAAAAAATCAATCGGGTAATTTTTATTATTAAATAGAATGTTTTTGTGATCTAATGCAAGTGGAATCAACTTTATTGAATCTCATTAGCATGCTCTAAAAAATAGCATAAATTTATTGTTCTTTGCTACAAAAGAGTTCCATAAATCTAGATTTGGGAATAAGAATACAAATCCAAGTAGCTAAATGATTATTGTCACCTTAAAAATATTTCCCAAGGATGAAATGATGCTTGTGATGATCCAAAAGAACTTAAATCAACCATTGAAACCAATCCTACAATAAGAAATCATTAATACTAAATGCAGAAATAGAAAGAAACAAAAACAAGAGATGCATGTGAATAAGAAGTGAAAAGAAGGAAAGAAAATGATACAAAAAGGGCTTTGAGGCTCCTAGGATGGCCAAGCCTCAGGAAACTTAGAGTCCTATGTAGGATACCAAGATTTAGAAGCTGAACATGACACCAATATTCATTATTTTCATCAATACAATTACATGCTTATAAGAAAATACAAGGGAGCTCTAAAAATATGAGTTCTTTACAGAAGAAGACTAATTAAAAATCTCCTCCCAGAGTCAAATTCAACTTGGTACTTATACAAAATGATTAGGAATCATTCCCCATGAGTGGAGGAAACATTCCCCACCAAAATCCCTTGATTAGTGGATCTGGTTCCCAATAGTAGGAATCTGCATTAAATGGCAGAGAACACATTCCTAGATTTTCTCAGTCATTAGAGTTATGCTATGTGTCCCATAATTCCATAATATCTCGTTGATTTATTATTTAAGATTCATCCTCTTGTAGTAGGGAGAAACTCCCTAAATTATTTCCTCCTCCAAACCTTCATAGTATTCCCAATACTCTCATAATATTCCACAAAAATAAATAATATTATGCACAAATATGCAATTATTCATAAACCTTCCTAATGAACATATTAATGTTAAAAGTAAATTATTTAATGTAAATAGAGGTTAATATGTTGAAGGATGGTTAGATGGGCCTTAATTTATGTTTAATTTAGTGGCATGGGCCTCAATTTACGTCTAATTTAGAGGCCCATCATACCCCCCTACTGAAAGTGTTTCTCATCCTCTGAGCAACTTAGTGACTTCATTATGCCTCATTCATGGCACTGGTGGCCTCTCTCGTGCATTTCTTAGTCCTTTCTCTTAAAAATCTCGGCTGTAAATCCTGTAATGACGAGCCAAAAAATATATTTGTGTATAGAAAAATCATTATTTCTTGAGACCATTAGCTTACCTTCTTCCTTCTTTTGTGGCCTAAATGATTGCCTAATGGCCTTGGAGTTTATGTTTTGATTAGGCATCTCTTAGGAACTACCTTTTTCCTTTTTTTAGCACCATTTGTTCCTTTCTTCCTTCTTGTAGCAACATTATGTTTTCCTGTAGAAACCATTCCTTCTCTTTTAGTCTATTTTAACTCTATGGGAGTGATGGGAAATGATGTAGAGGGTTTGGAGGATGATGCTAGAGCTCAGATAGAGTAGTGTATGCTTGTGAAAATGGAGAGGATTCTCTATTTTTTGTTTTTCAAGAAATTTTCAGGGTGAGACAAAGTGTGGAGTTTGTTCTTGAAATTATGAAATGGGATGGATGAATGATGGATAGATAGTGAATATGAAGTGGATTGAGGGCTTGGAGGGCTATGGTGACTTGGAATTTGCAAAAAAATATTCTTTTAACTATTTTCCCCATTCCTTGAAGTCATCACCCTTCATAATCTAACTTTTCGACATTGCATGAGTGAATTAGTGAGCTGAAATTAACTAGTTGAAGCTGGCCGAGACTCCTGACCCATCCTTAGCTTATAAAACCTCATGTCTCATGCATTGAAAAAAAATTTCTAACTATAATATGCTCAAGAGAAGATGTCAAGAATATTGCATTCCTATACCTAACTGATGGTTGTTGGAGAGACATGCATGTTGTAGAGCTATAACTAGGGTCTCTCACACCTCTAATTATTCCACATTAATAAGTAAATCCGGGAACATTTTGTTATTGCAAAGAGTAGCTCAAGAGAAGATGGTCAAGAGAAGATGTCAAGAATATTGCATTCCTATACCTAACTGATGGTTGTTGGAGAGACATGCATGTTGTAGAGCTATAACTAGGGTCTCTCACACCTCTAATTATTCAACATTAATAAGTCAATCCGGGAACGTTTTGTTATTGCAAAGAGTAGCTCATTTCGAGGCTATTTGTCCGAGTAATGCTTAGTAGTATAGTGTTCAGAAGATATAAATGAAAATAGATGCTAGGATGTAACTAAACGAATCCAAAAGATGGAACCACGCAAAACAGTTGATCAGTCAAGGGTACGGAAGCAATAACCCATCCCTCTAGAAACTGATGAAGAAAGGAATTTAGAGCATGGACTTATAGGTCTGGGAGCTAGGCAGCGTCTTGTTGAGGCTCACTACAACCTTAGACCTTCTCTCACACCAAAACAACAAAGGCAGGTAAATAAAACGGCAGAAGGCAGAATGGAACAACAAACTGGAAATGGAATCACGGTAAAAGGAACAATAGTAAAATGGAACAGTAGTTAATAAAATGGAACGAAAATCCTTGATGAATTATGGAACAACAACCATCAACCGTATGTACATGTTTTATACTAATATAGCAATCTGAGAATAATGAATGATATGACTATGTTTCTAAACAGAGTAACGTTGCTTTCAAGTCCCACAAATATTATTTCACATGGATCTAATGACAGTAACATTCATACCGACACTCTGTTACAGAAAGAGCTGATTAAAGATGCAATTCAGCCTTGAATAGATCCAATTGTACAGTGCAGAGACATTATATGGAGAAATCAATCATATATTGATTATAACAGAGCATAACATATCATATGAAAGATGTATTAGATTACTAAGTAATAAAGATAAACAAACCACACGCAAATCACCGTATAATGATACAAAAGCAAGTGTCCTTCGGAGCCGGGCCCTTAGATGCCAATGGTACACCGCCTTAGGTTACTCCAAACGAAGAGATGAAATAAACACCAAGTCTTTTATATTAATCGCATCAACAGAGTATAACAAAATCAGGTCTCAGTGAGAGTCAATGATCAAAGTTTGTTCTGAAACTTAAAATTATAAAAAACTGTGTCTCTCGCTCAATGACGTTGTTCCTTTATATAAAAGTAATGACGGAGGTATCTAGATAATCAAAGATAAGTAAAGCAGTGATCCCTCAGGATCGGAGATCCTGAGGGATTCGCCAATCGGTTAATCCTTCTCTTTTCTTCCTCGCGTTTGCTGACTCGGTATCCCACATTCATTGCCTGGACTATTCAGTTCTAATTTGCTTGATCTTGTTCGCATCTGGTTCCCCCCTGGAGGGACAGCAGTTATTCTTCCTCTACTTCTCGCTTTTGGACGACAACTCCTTGCTTCCACGTTTTCCTACATAAAAACGACAATTATTATTAGTTGAGCTTCCTTTGTCAATTCTTGCACATTTTATTAAAATCCTTTATCTTCTTTGAATTCATAATGCAGAAAAGGTTACAATTATTATTGAAAAACCACTAATTGCTTGTCAAAAGCATACCTTCCAAGTTCTCCACACATGTTGCTACTGAGTCGATGTTGTTGTGCTACTAATGATTCAAGTACATCTTCTTGACTGCCTTTTCCTTTTTTGTTGATCTCATTTTGTTGATAGGTTGTCTTCTTATTTATGTACAAGTGTTTGGGGACCTATATCAACCATCCCTAAAGAATACCTAACCTTTTGACCCATTTCTCCATCATATTACCTCTTGTAACTTCTTCTCAGCCTTCCTATAGAGATCTTGTAGCAATTCAGGACAACCTCTTGTAGGAGACTTGTTTTGTCCATATCTCCCAAATGGTAGAATTGATTGACCTGAAATTTTCTGAGCATATTTCCATCATCACTATGCACCTCCCCATCAAACAAATCTTGCCCAATGGTTGCACGAATCTTGAGAAAAACTAAAACTGATTGAAGATGATGGAGGTTGATTTCTTGGAAACCGTGAACTAGAATTTGCTGAATTTTCATGGACATGTTACCATCATCCATATGCATATCTCCATGAAAAATCTTTTTAAATGGATGCATGGATATCACAAATATTAAAAAATGGTTGTAAGTGATGGAGGTTGATTTCTCAAAAATTATGCAGTAGAATTTGTTGAAATTGCTTGAGCATGTTACCATCATCAATATGGATCTCCCCCTAAAACACCTTGGTAAATGGATGCATGGTGTGGAAGATATGGAAAAAATAGTTTTCTGCTTTATCTACTTCTATTTCCACTAGTAAAACAAAACATTCCTATAAGTTTTTAGGACAACAAGGAAAATGAGTGGTAGAAGCTTCGAAATGATGAGTGGATGGTGGAAATAAATGAGGGTGATGGATTTTCATGGCCTTGGTCAGGTTGGAGCATTTGAGAAAAGGAGGGGAAAGTCAAAATTTGACTTTTTTTTACTAGGTTTGACCTATTTTTCTTTTGTTGGTGCCAACTTGTTTTTGTTGCTTGCACAGGTTGGAGGACACCTACATTCATCATAGAGATACATTGAGCACATATTTTTTATTTTTTCCTCTTTTTTTCTTCTAGGCCTACTAGCCGCCTAGTAGGTCTGCCTAGGTGCCTCAAAGGAGCTTTTCACCTAGGATCTTTTTGTTTTCTCTCCTTTCTCTCTTTTTCCCAAACCTTTCACCATCTCATGGAGGTTTTCAATAAATGAGCCAATCTTGGGTGCCTCAAAGGAGATTTTCAGCTGAGATTTTATTTTTTCCTCCTATTTTTCATTTTTATTTTTTTCTATCGTACCATACTTGAAAAACAAAATTACTTTCAAGTATAAGAATACTTCAAATGGACCCATGTGCATATCAAGATGACAGATACACTAATTTGTAGGCTTGCAATATATGATTTGAAATGTACTTGGATTTTAGAAACCAAATGATTTGACTTTGAAAGGATCAAGCATGGTTGAAGAAGAGAGTGTTGTTGCAACTTAATGACCGACTACAACCATATTTCAATATAGTTGTGATGCCCCTAGTCCACTTGTTGATTTGGATCATATTGGATGTCTTCTTCTTCCAAGACCTTAAAATCTTCCTCTTTTTTATCATTGTTCTCTTAAACACATGGAGGATTTGATTGTAGGCATGAAGAAGCTTTCTCAATATATAATTTTGTTGTCTACTCTTCATCAACTAAAGCCCATGATTCTTTGATCTTCTAATTTCAATCTTTTTTTTTTGCATGTTGTCCTTCAATAGCATCAAGAGAGTCTATTTTTTTAATATTCTTCCTAAGCTGAGATGAATACCATTGAGATCGAAAGGAGATATTTGGAAGTGTTGTACCTCACCATTGTAAGTGAATTGAGCTACTTCATTGTGTGCATTTTGAAATGGTGGTATAGGTAGTTCAGTGGGAATATATATTTGAGATGGATGTAGTTGGTGTTATGATTGAGGTGGAGGTGAATGGTAGGGATAACATGGAGTTGGGTATGGAGGATATTGAGGAAAATATGGAGGATATTGTGAATGGCTCCCATAAGTTCCTTGCCAACCTTGTTGCCAATATTGGTTTTAGGGTTGAGATGGTCAATGTTGCCAACGAAATGGTGTGCTCTAATTACTTTGAGATGGATGTGCATAAGCTTTAAATTGTGAATTAGGTTCTTGCATCATACTAGGTTGAATAGGTTGTCATGGTCCTCTTGGAGGTACATAAGATAGCTGCATTGGCAATTGGCTTGCTCCATTGTCCTCTTGGTAAACTTCCTTCAACCTTGGTAATTAGGGGTAATATTTAACATCATGTGATTTTACATGGATGCCACAAATATCAACATCTTCTTTTTTCTCATTTTGAATTCTTAACATTTCTACTTGTTCACTTAGATTGCTAAGAATTTATTTTTTTAAGTTATTAAGAAAATTTCCAAGTTTAGCTTGATGTACCGATCTTCTTGTTGATTTACCTACTCTTGCCCTTCCTCTTGATATGTGTTTTCATGTTTCACAAATTTATTCAAATGATAGTTGGTATACATCACCTCCACTCATGAGATCAAGGAGATCAATCCAATCATCCTTAATTATTATGATTAAGAGGATTTTTAGTGTGTTAGATCCTAAATGATGTAGTTTTTCCCTCTTAACATTATACATGAACCTCTCTATTACATCATCTAGACTCTGATATTCTATTCGATTCATTTTAAATATTTCTTCTTTAAGATCACGATCTTTATATTTCTCTAGAAACGTATTTTCCATATCATTCGATGATGTTATTATATTAGTTCGTAAACTCATGAACCATTTAAGAGTTCTATCCTTCAATGTTGTCGGAAACAATCTCAGTTTTTGAGTTTTTATTAAGTAACCATAAGATCTACAAATAGCTTAAAATTCAAAGAGAAATGTTTCCAGATCCTGTGACCTTAGACCATGAAATTTTGGAAGAAAAGATGTTTGGATATTTTTCATGTGCACACTACCATCAATATATTGAACAGGAAATCTGGGAGGATCTTTCTCATTTTCATCATCTCCATCCATTTCTTCTACATAATTTTCCATCTTATTCTTCTACTTGCAAAAGTGAATGGTGATGTGGCTCTTACTGAACCATGTGATCAAATTGCGGGTGTTGGTTGGTGTTGGAGATTTTTTTGCTTTTATGATTGAATGAAAACACTCATGCAATGCACTTTTCTATTTTTGAAATGAAATATGACTAGTGTAATTATTTTTTGTTTTTGGAAAAAGTAAAAAGAAATGGACCAACTAGTGAAGAGAACAATGCATACTTTGACACCGCCCTCGCAACAGT
The DNA here is from genome assembly GCA_000404065.3 of Pinus taeda. Taxonomy (NCBI): domain Eukaryota; kingdom Viridiplantae; phylum Streptophyta; class Pinopsida; order Pinales; family Pinaceae; genus Pinus; species Pinus taeda. The sequence continues at coordinate 26,439 of APFE030253301.1, read as the reverse complement.
GCCAAAAAGTGATAAGCCTCTGTATTGCAGCAAGAATGATGCAACTCCTAAGGCTACTGACTTTAATTATCAACTCGAGGTTCGTACAAACTTAAGAGGCGTCAACACTTTATGTGCAGTATAAAATGTGTCATTCCTTTGCTATCATTATGTAATCGAGTGCATGTACTAAAATCAAACCCTAAACTAATTGCAGAAAATGAACTACTCGAAATGGAAACCCTAACCTATTCCAAGAAATAAAGTAAGAGGAAAGAAACATATTCTAATTGCATAAAGATCATGAACTAAATGTAAAAGAAACCTAACTTAACCCTATTTATCTCATGTGATGGTTTAAAATAACTAGGCATGGAATCTAATCTAGGGAGTATTAACCGTTGCATGCATGTGTTAATTATAAAATAAAAAGAACTATCTTTCTTTATATTTTCATTTTATAAATGAAAATGCTAATCCTTCGTCATTCTTTAGCAGGAGAGAATGTGTGGAGTAAGAGGGGTAGAATGATTTTGATGGCTTCAAGGTCAAGTAGAGGCCTAATCCCAGCTTCGATGATGTTTTTTTCTCCATTTGGGCTCAAACCAGAGTGCTACAGGATTTCCTACATGATGTCTACAATATGTCTACATGATGTAGTAGTTCCTACAAGATCTCTTGTTTTATTACAAGAATAGGCCAAAAGCTTAGGAAGTGGTCTAGAAGGTGGAATGGAGCTTGGGAAAGGTGGATAATGGAAGAATAAGGCATGGAGTTGGCATATACTACCCAGAACTGAAGCACGGGCTTCAAGATGGGTTGGTTTTCTCAATGGAAATGGCAATTTTTTCTTATTAAAAAAGGAATTTGGATTGCGATTTAAGTGGATTTTGGCGACATGGGTGGATGAGGCTTGGATGAGGTGAATGAGATTAGGTCTCCCTAAAATATAGAAACTCTTGAAACAACACACATTATTGTCTGCGTCTATCCACAAATTCATTTATAGATGGGAAATATTTATTAAACAACAGAAAATTACTAATCTAAAATCTAGAAATTCGAGAACTAGTGAGCTACTAAATCTATCAAATGCCTAACCTAATTAAGTGCAAATACAGTAGGGTAATTTTTTTGTTAAATAGAATTTTTTTTTTATCTAATGCAAGTAGAATCAAATTCATTGAAGCTCATTAGCATGCTCTAAAAAATAGCAGAAATTTATTGTTCTTTTCTACAAAGGAGTTTTAGAAATCTACAATTTGGGAATAAGAAGACTAATACAAGAAGCTCAATTATTACTATGACCTTCCAAATATTTTCGAAGGATGAAACAATGTTTTTTATCCTGCAAAAGAACTTACATCAACCATTTAACCCAATCCTACAAAAAGAAATCATTAATACTAAATGCAAAGATAGAAAGAAACAAAAATAAGAGATGCATGTGAATAAGAAGCGAAAATAAGGAAAGAAAATGATACAAAAAGGCCTCTGAGGCTCCTGGAATGGCCAATCCCAAGGAAAATCAGATTCGTATGGAGGATAACAAGACTTAGAAGTTGAACATGACACCAATGCTCATTATTTCCATCAATACAATTACATCCCTGCATGAAAATACAATGGAGCTACGAAAATACGAGTTCTCTCCATAGGAAGACTAATAAAAAATATCCTCCTAGAAGAAAATTTGACTTTGTACTTATATAAAATGATTATGAATCATTCCCCATGAAAGGAGGAAGCTTTCCCTACCAAAATCCCTTGATTAGTGGATATGGCTCGAAATACTAGGAATCTACATTAAATGGCAGGGAACACACTCCTAGATTTTCTCAATCATTGGAGTTCCATAGTATGTGCGATAATTCCATAATATCTTGTTGATTTATTATTTAATATTGATCCTCCTATAGTTGGGATAAAGTCTCTAAATAATCGCCTCCTCCAAATCTTCGTAATCTGCCCAATATTCTCATAAGTTTCCACAAAAGTAAATAATATTAGGCACAAATATGCAATTACTCATAAACCTTGCTAATGAACACATTAAAGTTAAAACTACATTATCTAATGCAAGAAGAGAGGTTCAATATGATTAAAGATGGTTATATGGGCCTTAATTTATGTTTAATTTAGAGGCACGAGCCTTAATTTATGTCTAATTTAGACGCCCATCACACACCTTCTCGCCATACTGCTAATCACCAAGATTTGGATGAAATGAAAACTGTATAAATATAATAGCAAAGTCAAACCTTAGTGAATCACATAGGGAAGATAATATGAATCATAATCCAACTTCATGCTAAGTGATGAGTATAATGTGGATGCCTATGTGGATAAATAGTAAATAAAATAAATAGCATAATCTAAAACCTTACGCACATTCTCGCCGTAGCGCTAATCACCAATATTTGGATTCAATGAAAACTGACACTAGAGATAAACAAAAGGCGTAACTTGTGGGATCCAATTACTGGTGTGATATTACTACTAACATGGCATTCTCGTAGAGGTGTCACATAGTGATGATGTGGTTGTGCCAAGTTGGTAATGACAGGTCAGTGCACCAACTTGACTACCACATCATGATGTCATCTCATCAAAACTAGTAACGAATGCAAAACATTGGAAAGTCATAACCTTTTATCTATGATTTGAAATAAACAAAAAATATATATCATTAGAAATGATTTGAAAGTGATGAAGATCATGGGAATATTGAAACTGGAAAATTATAAAACCAATGTCTCCACTCAAAATATGAAATAAAAAGAAAACAAAGGAGAAATTTTAAAAATTTATATGGAAGCCCCTTTATTTTTCAAGAAAAATTAGGGGAGTTGTTGAGGCCTCAATCGTAACAAAAAGTGTTGAATCTTTGAAAATTATAGGCCCAATCTTCATGATAGATGGGAATAGTTGTTATTTAGATCCTACAAATGGTAAAACACTATTAATGAAGAGGGATTTCATTGACTCATAGTGTGGTAATTGGTTGACGGTTATGATTTTTGTCTTATGGTGAAATTCATGGTGTGAAAGATTAAGGAAGGAACAACCTTCATGGCACACATTTAATTTATTCCAAACAAAATTTTGTAATCTAAGGGGACATCTATGAATTTAATATTGATGAATAGCATTTTACTAGTGAGTTCTACTGGAACATTATGAAAGAGTCCTACTGGTTATGAAGGGTTGCCATCATATGCACTCAATGTCATAGATGGAGCTATATATTTTATATATTTTCATATTTTTTTGATATGGTACATATGGATGTCACCTCATTAGGAATGCATCAATGGGTGGTGACATTATATATGGTAAGTAGTATTTCAAAAGTGATTATCATTGGAGTTATATTTGTGAGTTATCTATATCAAATGTTTTCAAGAGCTAATAAAAAAGGTTGATTCAACCTAATGTAGAAAAATAGGCTTTTCTTTGAGTTGGACATGTTTTAAACACTTCCAAGGTTGACATGGAAGAAGGAAATTTTGTGAGCTCATCGATAATATATAACTATGTGCCTCCTTGGAGTTCACCCATCTCCACCTTAGTGGTCCTTTGATCAACTTAGAAACTGGTTCTCTAGGAGGACTGTTAAGCATGGTCTTGTAGTAGATGGAATTTCCTTTACTGATGAGGGACTAGGTTCTAGAGGAGAACCATAGTTAGGATGATAAGTTTGTAGTAGAATATCTTTAATGTTTGTATAAATGTTTGATTTGGTGGGATCTAGGGGGTTCCCCCTAGAAGGTTTTGGTACCACTGAGGCCCGACTTCATATTGAGAGGCTATAGTTCAATGGGTGGGACGGTATTTTGTAGTACGTTGAGTTGATGGTTTCCCATTTTTTTAGTATTTATATTACCCATAGCCTCCTACATCCCTTTGAATTCACATATTTTTGGGAAATGATGGATGTAATGACCATAATTTCCATACAAAGCATAGGTATAGTTAGTACCTAGGAGGTTATTCATACCTTGCTTCTACAAGTTATTTGTTTCTTGGTTTGGATTTGGTTCTCATTAGGATGATTTCCCATTGTCTGTGTATTTTACTACTACAGATTCATAGGTAGCCTATATTTTCCATTTCCCTTACCCTTTAATTTTCTCTTACAAATGGGGCGTTGAAAACTAGAGGCTACCTGTGAGCCCAGAGTAGCAAAATACACCTCGTAATGGGGCATTACTAACTCCTAATAAATTAACAATAAAAAATATAAATGGATTAGAGAAATCTTGTCAATTAAGTTTTATTATATATAAATTAATTCAGCCAAACAAATTAAAATCATTTTGTTTGATGTCCAAGAAAAGCACAATTATGATTTAAAAATCTTTTAATGTTTAAAAGGGCATATGGTTAAAAAACTCATAGAAAAATATCCCACTCAACTACATAGGACTAGACTTAATGATAGAACGTGAATTATAGGGAGAATATGCTTGTATTTCATATAGCTAATGAATTGCATGATTATGAAATTTAAATCCAACACATTATACAACAAAAATTCTTGCAAATTATTTAAATGAAAGAACTAAAAGGTTTTAAACGTAAAATCATGGTGTTGCTGTAAACTAGTGGTTTAGAATTGTTTGACAATTCCTCAAATCGAAAAGGAATCAATATTGGAACTCCTCCCTAATGGAGAAATAATTTTCTTTTGTGCAACCTTCTATAAAAAAATTTCCCAATGCACTTATAAAACATGTTGAAACTCATACTTCAAGTAAAAAATTCAATTTAAATTATCTGAAAGTGATAACTCTATTTAAATTAGTTCTCTTCAAATGAAACCAATTGAAAAAAAATAGCAAATACTTCCATAACTTAATTTTGCTGATAAATGGATCCACTTGGATATTTCCCTCATCCCTAAAGCTTTATTCTTAATCCTATTTAATGCATTTCATGCTCTACATTTATCCCCACTAGCGGAAGAATATAAGGTTATTCTCTCTCACCCTTTTATTTCTTCTTATCATAGAAGGGATAGGACATTATATGAAAGTTGTAGTAGTTGCTAACAAAATAAAGGTGTTAAAACCGATGGATGTGATCATAAATCCTCTCATTATTTTAAATTATAGCCTCTTAATGGAAACACCTAATATATAACAAGCAACAACATTTACGTAGATATTAGACCAACCAATCATAGAAATTCCTAAATATTCTCCTTTAATAATTATGTTGTTGTTTAGATTCGTGTATCCTATATCTTTCGATTTCAACATACTTCCGTTCTATATCTTAGGTAGTCCAACCAATCATAGAAATTCCTAAATATTCTCCTTTAATAATTATGTTGTTGTTTAGATCCGTGTATCCTATATCTTTGGATTTCAACATACTTCCCTTCTCTCCAAATAATTAGGTGACCCTCTAGTCGATAACACTCTAAATCACGTATTTTGGAAGGATATTATTCTCAAATTAGAGAAAACAATTGGCTAGCTAGACTATTGGTTGCACATAGTGTTGTTATTTATGGAAATAAGATGTCATTGATCTTAAAGGGAATGTCTAAAACAAGAGCTATATCTCTCATGAGGAAAATAAAGTAGTATGAAAGACATCTATTATGTCCATCAAAATATTAAAAGGAGATTTAATTTTATTAAGCTTTAGACAAGGCTATGATGTCTTAATGGTCATAACAACAACATTCTTGCATAGATTTTGTCAATACCTTTCCAACACTATACCCCACTCTGAAAAATCCCTAGGAATGAAAAATTATGGCCATTTGAAGTTCAATAGTGATTAAGGACTCAATCACTATAGAGAAAAACCAAAAATATTAATACATTACTAAAGTGTGAATATTTCTAGTTGATCTACATTCCAGTGGCTCAAATCAATAATACATAGTAGGAATACTTGCATGACTCTTAATTCCATTAAACAACATGCAACTTTGAATTGATCAAATGCCTGCCACTACTATAAAGATACCCTATTGATGTAAAATATGATAATGTAAATGATAGTTAAATAATCTCCAACTTGCTACAGTGATCCCACCAGATTGACACATGGCTAGCTTGGATTGGCTCTTTTTGGTGACTAGGAAGACACGTGGCAAGCCCAAAGTAGCATATTTTGGTGACTTGGTAGACACATAGTAAACTCAAAGTGGTTCATTTTGATTAACGCATAGGAAATGTCGATTGGACCAATGTCATGATTTGGAAGCTTCAATACATGGAAAAATATTACAAGTTACTTTTACACATGAAATGACTGGATATCTAATGATGTCAACAAGGTGATCTGGCATCACTAGGAGTTACCACCTGGAAATGATAAATGTCACTTTTTGGTTGGAGGAAATTTTGATAATGGGAGACATGTGGCACCCCTCATGGGATGTCATGTGGCATGATGATGTCATGGTGACATCATCAAGTAGATGACTAGGGATGCCTACTGACTTGGTCATAGTGCATGGTCACATGGGACCAAGGCATTGATTTTAAGGAGTGAATGATCACGTGGTAAGGGCCAACCCTCATTTATATGGCACTTCACACATAAATAAGCAACTAAATAAAACTAAGGTCATGTGGGAGGGCCTAGTCATTAGTTATATGACACAAATATTGATGTGAGTTTGTTATAATATATAGATACAATCCAGAAGACTATGGTGGACCCTTCATTAGCCCAAGACCACAGTACCATTATAAATGCATGCCCATATGATCATTTCAAATTCAATAAGTGATCAAGAAAAAACATAGCTTGGTAGAACATGAATCTCAATGGAGAAAACCTATTTCTCATGAATCCTATTACAAAAAACCCTTCTAGTGATAACTATTACAAAAATGCTTCAACGAATTGTGGTTTGAAGTTACAAGTTATTTGATGGATTTCATTATGGACTTTAGTGATGAAATTATTTGATATCATTAGAGGTTATGGCTTGATCTGAAACTATCATATGGACAAGACATAACATATAGTTGTTCTTGATCAATGTATTATTGCCACGATGTCATTCCTAAAAATTAATTCGGTATATGTCGGTACACAACCCCTAACACCTTCGACCAAGTTTTGGAACAATGTAACGCATGTTAGTATGGAAGGTGGACCAACACCCTCACCCTGGTTCGGAGTCAAGTTTATTACAATGTCAAAAGAATCGATTCACAAAGTTCATTGTGTATCTCAGTTTGTGGGGAACTACTAATGGATAGGATGATACCATGTTTCAAGTGATAGTGGCAACCAAGTCATATTCTTATTATTATTATTGAATTTCATTCCATTAAATATTTAGATGATTTTCATCATACATTTTGTAACGCCATCATTAAAATATGACCATTTCATCTAGTGCACCCAAAATGGGGATTTAATAGTTAATTTAATATATTGTTTCAAATGGTTATTTGTAGTTTTTGATCTAATTCATGAGCCAAATGGAAATCCAACAATTGCGCGGTCATTAATGTTCATTGGAGAATGAATAGAAATGGATGAAGTGCCATGGTGACATGTATTCAATGACCGAAACTTTATTTCATGTTTTGGAGGGTTTATGAGTAGTTTTAAGTAGTTTTTCATAATGGCAATAATAGTTTTCGAGAAGGACATTGTGTGACTAGATTGATGAATTAGTTAGAGTAGAGTATATAGTATGAAAATGAGTGATTATAATTGATATGACAGTTGTGTGGTAGTGATTATAGTGACATAGTTTGCAAGTTGTGATGGTGATCACAATTGTGGCGATAACGGTGATAGTGTGTGCAAGTTGAAATGGTCATTTCGTGTGTAGGTTGTGATGGTAGCAGTGTCTACATGTTGCGATGGTGGTAAGAGTTATTGTCAAAATAAAATCTTATTAACAAATCAATATAGAAGATGATGATGGATATAGCTTGAAATATTTTGAAAATATGTCCACAAGGAATTGAAGAAGGAGGTTGATGACTCCACCGAGGTTGGAGTCTCGATTAGGTTAGAGACTAGAGTAGGTTGGATGTTGTTCATCATTGAAGGTAGTGCCTCAATCACATAGAAACCTAGATGAAGTAAAAGCTTTCTCATCATCAAGGTTGTTTCCTCAATCAGGTTGTAGCCTATAGTGGGTTTTCCCTTGCACCCTTTAAGGTTAGTGCCTCAATCAAGTTGTAGCCTATCACAAATAAAATCTTTCATATTCTAGGTTTACGTGCCTCCAATAGGTTAAAGCATGCAAATATATGTAATGCATTAAATCATATGAAGAAGAATAATTTTTGGTTTTCTCTCATATGGGTTTGTACAAAAAATCGTCTCTTTTTTATTGATGTAATGGCTTCTTAATGTTCTATTGATGGGATGTTAGATTTATGATGTCTTTTTTATTTGTTGATATATTTCATATGGTTATGTTTCATTGCAATATGAATATTTGTTGAGGAAAGGATATGAAAAGGTAAAATTTCTCTCACAATTATTGGCACTCCTGCCCACACTTAGTGTGATATTTTGTCCAACAAGTGGTATCATAGTGGGTAATATTCAAGAACAATTAATTGTTATAAGATGCATCTAGAGAATCATGGAAGCATGGATTTTGATGCAAAATCTAGTATGGTATTGGAACTTCAGTTAGAGTTTAAATGAAAATGTGAAATCCTAACTAATAATCTTGATAAAGTTAAGAAGAAGATAGTTGAATAAAAAAATAAACTAAAAGAGAGGAATGACATAATCACCCATCTCAAAGAAGAAGTAGTTGCAATAAACTAGTCAGCTAACATAATTCAATAAAATGTCTGAACCATGACAAGTAGCAAGAAGAAATACCCCAGGTACCACACATAATTTTATGGTTATTGTTTTCTATGTAATACTTTTAGTCATAATAAAATTACTTCTAATTATTCCCTATCCCATTATTTTAAACAGCAGTCCATGAATTATAAAGTCACTAAAGAAGAAGAAAGGTGTCGTCCTAAGGTGTGGCAAGAGAGAGAAAATTGTGGCATCATATTGTATGCTCAAAAGAAAAATGATAAGTGGTATGTTGATAATGGATATTGAAGCCACTTGTCAGAGAATAAAAACATGTTTATAAGCATCAGAGAGATATATGGAGGTAAACTAAATTTTAGAAAGAATGCATCAACAAGTATCATTGGAAAAGGCACCATTAACATTGATAATGGATGAACCAAAGTGAAAGATGTTATGTAATTAGGAGGATTAAACAATAATATTTTGAATGTCAATCATATATGTTATCATGGTTTTGATGTTATATTCAACTCCAAATGGTGTGAGTTCTAAAATTAAGATACAAATAAATTGGTAGTAAAATCTATCAAGACTTATATACATATATGTATATATATTTATATACTAGATGATTCAATAACAAAGAAAAGTTGCAATGGAAAGATGAAAGAGGATAATATTGTCTCTCATTTTCTTCAAGTAGAGTATACCATCAACTCCACTCGAGGTTCTAATGAAGAAGAAATTAATTTTTTTCAAAATTTAACTAGTAAGCTCCCTTTCAAGCACTTTCAATTTGGATTTATAGGTCATTATGAAACTAAATGTACTTATGCTAGGATCGATGATAGTGATGATAAGTTAATTTTCAAATCCAAGAATCAAAATAAGAAACAAGATAGTAATAAGAGGAATTTTTAATAAAAATAAAAAAGTGATAGCGAAAGAAATGAAAGTGTGCCTAACAAAGAAAGTGCCAAAATACTATCCATTGTTGATACTGAAAACCTAAAGCATAAATAAACTATGAGAAATATATTATAAATGTAGTAAAGGAAATTGATACCTTGAAAAATAAGGAAGGTCAACTATTACAACAACTTCAAGATAGAAACCTAAATGAAGATTCCATTCTTGCTCTGAAAGTTGAATTGGAAAAAGCAATAAGGCTAAAGGAGTTTATGTTTGAACAACTAATTGACGAGAAAATTTGTCAAAGACAAGAGGAAGATGTTGCCCTCTTGAGAAAATAATTGTGGTAGCTCAAATTAAAGTTCCACAAAGGGAATGAATCCCTAAATCACATTATCAACATGCATAGTTATCATGTCATTAAAATAGGTATTGATTATGAAAGAAATTGCAAGGCACCTAAGAAAAATGGCCCCCAAAATAATCAAATGAAAATCACTCCATGAGGATTGAGAACATATTCATATCATATTGTAGAAACTCTCTTGAGGATCCAATGCAATGACTCTCAAGATAATTCGAAGAAGGTGCAGAGCACAATAAACTAGAATGAAGATGTATGATCTCTCACGACAAGGAATCTTCAGAAAGCATCTACAAGCAACAATGAAACAAGTATTGGAAATCAGAGAATGAATATGGATCTTCCAAGGAACAACTTTAGAAGGTCAAGATCTCTTTTTACACCAAAGTATCAGACTAAGTTCCTTTCTTATTCCTTTTTATGTACAAACTTTGGCCACAAAGTGCATCATTGAAAAACATATATTGTGGTTATATGTAAAGGATATGATCAAGTTCCCAGATGGAGGTACATTAATCAAATCAAGAGATTTCATCAACCATTTCCAAAGATATTGAATTGAAATGTTAAATGTTACATATGTCACAATAAAATTCATATAACACAAGATTGCAAACTCGGCTATAGATGGTACAATAGAGAAGGAATTCCTATTAATATAAGAATTAATTATACATTATGGAGAAGAGGTAAATAATGATATCGATTAGATATAACACCTCATATATACTCCCTTGGTGATGTTGCCTTTGTAATGCTAACATTGATATCAACAAGTACTTAGCATTGTTTCCTTGTGATGATGTCAACCTAGATCATATCAAAGTCCTTGTGATTAGTAGAAGAGTTGTCGAAATATGCAAAGGTAACTAGAAAACTGGAGGCTTATATTGATGGCATGTTACCTGAAAAGGATGTTGGATGGGTACTGGAGATTCTTAAGCAGGTGTTGGAGATTCTTGGATAGGTTTTGGAAATCCTCAAGCTAATATGTTGGAAGAAGGTAGGCTTGCGAGAGGTAACGTAACTAAATAGGCTCAAAAGTGCATTATAAAATAGGAAAGGGCCTTAAAGGAGAATTAAAGTTATAATTTTGGTAATAGCCTATGAAGTGTCATATAATGAAATATCTTTGTATCAATGGTGTATTACTAGCATCAACTGAAATTTCTCAAAATTATGCGTGCACCCGGGTTATTTCTATGGGCATTTTCTATGGTTTTTTCACTTGGTAATTGGTCAAAAAGTTTGAGGAAGGTTGGAATTGATCTAGAAGATGGTTAAAGGTGAAAATATCCCTAATACAATGAATATCATGGATGATCAATTCAAGCAAGAGAAATATTAAAGTATCATATCGATCAAGAGTGTATGGACATAGATGATGAGTTCCCCATTATCCATAATCTAATTATTGTTTTAATCAATCGAAAAAATTATTTATAGGAGAATGCATTGAGGAGTTGTGTTTGGTTGAGTATGTGTCAGACAAGAGAAGAGTGTGAAATCTTTGAGGAACATTATGCACAAAATTTGAATCAGTTTCCAGTGTTGGAAATAATACTGAGAGAGGGGTGAATTGGTATTATCAGATCAATACTTTTATTTCCTAAAAGCATTTATATACACTACTACAATGAAGTGAACTAGCGTGTACACAAGACTGTACTTAAAGGAACCAGCATATATGCAAAGAACTTGTGATTTAGACAGTTTATCATGTGTTGAGCTTAAACCACTATATCAGAGATTTATTAGATAGTGCAGTACAAGTAGAGTAAAGCATCACACATAAGCAACACACATGAACACCAAGATTTAAGGTGGAAAACCAATGTGGGTAGAAACCACCTGCTGTTGTCATCTCTATCTTCTTCTAATAATAAGAAAATATGTTTACAATATTGTACTTGTGCTGACTCATACCAGTACGGAGGTTTCTACCTGCAGAAGCTTACAACCTTCTCTCATTTTCTAGCTTCTACTGGAAAGGAGCTACAACTCCCTAGCTCTTGTACTTGCCAATATGTTTACTAGTACATTAGTGCCAGCCTACAGAAAACACCACTCTTCCACCAGGGACCTTCATGAATTTTTAGACTCGATACTCCTGGATCAAAACACCACAATTTGAAGGCCACGTTTCATAAAATTTTCACACTGGACCCATCAAAACCTTTTAAACTTAAATTGCATCAACCAATATTCAGTTAATCTGATCAATTAGATCACTGACACTAGAACATTGTGCTGAACTTAGAACCCTGCATCATCATCCAGAACCAGTTGTAACCTCAAAAATCATGCATTAGTTGTGTATACACTACTTGGTTCAACCCAACCTACATGTATACGCTATTTCCTTTAACCCAACCTGCGTATATCTCTAAATATACTGAATCATAAGCCTATGAGCCATAGACTGTACTAATCAGTGATATTCTAAAAATCTACTATCATCTTATAGAGTTCAAAAACATATAGCAGCAAGGATCACCCTTCCTTCTCAATCAATCAATCAAGCAGACTCAATGTCCTTATACAATAGTTCTACGTTCAGATCTAAGAAGACTTCATTGACAGACAACAATAAAACAACATAATTTTATTAGATACATTAGTCAGATCTGAACATAAGCTTTTCTTTTTGTATACATTACTTGAAAGAGTCGAACCTACGTGTACACACACTTTGGCTAAGATGAACCTATGTACAGATCTGCAAATTTTGACTCAGAACTTTGCTGCAATTCTAGACTTCATACAAACCCAGATCATGATAGATAACAAATTGAACATGCTCAAAACATCAGATCTGGTCTCAACCAATATCAAATCATTCAAGAATAATTCATTTCAAGTCTTATGATTCTTGATCCAATTTTGAAGTCAAGGTGCACATGAATATTTTAGATCTAGTCCCAAACATAACCCTGCAACATAATATATACTTCAGATACAAGTATTCCTTAGAATCTCATTTCTTTCACAGTTTGGCCTAATGATCCTCTCCTCGTTATATACTATTAGGCCTTTCTCAATACCTTGGACCAAAGCCTCTTAGGACCAATACCTTGGACCCAATACCTAGGGTCAATACCTTGGACCAAATGCCTTAGACCAATTACCTTGGACCAAAACACGTTGGATAAAATACCTTGGACCGCAAACTTGGTTTTCCAAAATGTACGCACTTTTCCTCCTGTGAAAGTGTGTGTATAGGTTGTAGATTACTTTTGTTATGTTGAACCACATGTATACGCACCTTGGAAAAAGTGAACCAACTTATACCTCTCTTTGTTCATTCTTTGGAGTCTGATCTATAATCCTTTGTTGTTGACCTATTGCACTGTGAACTTTCACTTGAGTGAGTTTCCATCAAGGGCAATACTTGTATCATAATGCCAACAATCTCCCCCTTTGGATTTCATGGCAACAAAAACACCACGACACTCTCCCCGTTTGACATCAAGGGCAAAGGGCAAACCAAGATATTCTCTCCCCTATGTTGTTCATGCTCCCCTTGAGCATCAGAAAAGGCTACATAAGTATTCTCCAAAAGAATAACATGACTCTATAACTCAAATATGTGAATATGACCTTCCTATCACTAATGACTTATACATACATCCACCTCCAAACCCAGTGGGGATATACCAAATTATTTATACATGATGGAAACATAATTACTTTATGCATCCCATGCAAAGTGGGGATACAGATTACATCATTTGTCCAATAGGACTCATTCAAATGTATGAGAATACGTATCACACCGTAGACTTTTACATGACTTAAACAACAAAAGGTATAAATATCTGACTCCATAGCTGGACTCGGCAACCATAATGCCAAAAATGCAGAATGCTAATGCTCCCCTTGAACTTGCGCTACCTGTGCATTGTTAACAAGTCAATCATCGAGGCATCTTTGACAGTTAGATAAATATTAATGAACAAAGCATATCAATAGATTGTAATCGTCAATCATCAAATAGAGCACCCATATCAGAGCCTACTCCACTGGTTTTCTTGTCTAAAAAACATATACGCTCCTTGACCCACAAAAACCCACATGTGTATGCAATTATACTTCATGAAACATGCCTATAAGAACCTTCCTCTAAAAAAATGGATTTCACATCAGGATGATGCAGCAACTACTCCCAACTTTTGTCTGAGATATTCAAAAGTTTATCTAGGCAATATTTTAGTGAATATATCAACATCCTATTCTTTCGAGGGAACATACTCCAATTTGACCTTTTGTTCAAGCACTTGTTCACTTAGAAAATGGTATTTGATAGGTATGTGCTTGGTCTTGGAGTGCATGACTATATTCTTTGAAATAATTATGGCACTTGTATGATCACATAGAATGGACATGGGTGGAGTACATGTAATCTGAATTTCTTGCAAGGTTTGCATCATCCAAGGTAATTGTGTGCAGCAAGATGTAGTAGCCACGTATTCTATTTTAGCTGTAGATAAAGAAATTGAACTTTGTTTCTTATTGAACCAAGACACTAACTTGGAACCCATATAGAATGCACCACAAAAAGTGCTTTTTCTGTCATCAACATTTCCTGCCCAATCTGCATCTGTATATGCATGAAGCGTAAGATCTGTATCTCTAGGATACCATAAACTAAAGTCCCGAGTTCCTTGAAGATGTTTGAAAATTCTTTTGACTGCCTAAAGGTATGATTCCTTTGGATTTGATTGGAATCTTCCAACTATTCCTACTGCACGCATGATGTCAGGTCGGGTACCTATTACATAAAGAAGATTGCCAATCATGGATCTGTATGTTGATTGATGTACTGCAATCGATTCATCATTTGAGCTAAGACTGCATCCAGTTACCATTGGGGTACATACAAGTTTAGAATCTTCCATTATGTACCTTTTCAAGATCTGTTTGAGATATTTGGTTTGTGAAAGGAAAATATCATCTTTATTTTGTTGAACTTGTAGACCAAGAAAATAGGTAAGTTCCCTAAGAAAGGAAATTTCAAATTCTTGCTGGACTACTGAAGCAAAATTCTGACTCATGGATTCTTCATTGCTACCAAAAATGATATCGTCAACATAAACAATAATAATTAGCAATTTATCAATTTCAATCTTTGTATATAGATTTCTGTCTGTTGAACCCTTTGTAAAACCTTGTTGGTGTAGATATTTGTCAAGGTGGTAATACCACGCCCTTGGAGCCTATTTCAAACTATAGAGGGCCTTTTTGAGTCTGCATACAAGTTTTGCATCATTTCCAAGAATGAATCCTTCTAGTTGTTCAATATAAACTTCTTCTTCTAAATCTCCATTTAGGAAGGCTGATTTTACATCCATTTGGTATACTTTGAATTTCTGAAAGCTAGAAATAGCAAGAAACATCCATATGGCTTCAAGTCTAGCAATAGGTGCAAAAGTTTCTTCAAAATATGTACCTTCTTGTTGAGCACACCCTTTACAAACATGTTTAGCCTTGTTTCTAATGAATTATCCATTTTCATTCAGCTTGTTTTTTAATATCCATTTAGTTCCTATCATATTTTTATCATGAGGTCTACGAACAAATTCCCAAGTATCATTTTTTTCAATTTGCTCAAGTTCTTCATCCATGGCCTTGACCCAATGTTCATCCTTGCATGCATCTTTTACATTTTGAGGTTCGGTGGAGGATAGTAATGCTAGATACCTTGAGGTCCCTGTAATAGTTCTTCTTTTCTATACACTTGCCTCTCTTTCCCTTAAAATTTGAGTTTCTGGATGATTTTTTCTGAACATACCTAGACAGGGTCTTTTCTTCTACCATTATCTCTTCTTCTGGTGCTTCATTGTTTTCTTCTTCATTATGACTTTGATTTGATGTGGAAAATAATCCCCATCTTCTTCATTGTAATAATCTTCTATTGATTTTATCTATTTTGGATCTTTGCATGCTTCATCAACTACAACATCAATGCTTTCAACAATTTTTCCAATTCTTTTATTATAACATTTATATCCTTTACTTCTAGAAGAATAACCAAGAAGAATACCTTCATCTACTCTGGGTTCAAAATTACAAAGTTTTTCATTAGTATTTTTGATATAACATTTACTTCCAAAAATTTTAAAGCATTTTACAGTACAAGTCTTACGATACCAAAGTTCATGTGGAGATTGAGTTCTATTTACCTAAACATTTGCTTGGTTGAGAATAATTATGGCGGTGAATGCAAATTTACCCCAAAAGGTTGCAGGAGTTCCAAATTCATCTAGCATAGCTCGATCCATTTGTTGAATTGTTCTGTTCCTTCTTTCTACCCCACCATTTTGCTTAGGAGTGCTCATGGTGGAGAATCGCCATTTTATTCCATGTTGTTCACAAAAGTCAAAGAATTCATCTGAGGTAAATTCCCCTCCTTGATGAGATCTGAGGCATTTGATTATTCAATATGATTCATTTTCAACTTTTGAGGCTTGGAACTTTTCAAAAGCTTCATCTTTATGCTTTAGAAGACCTATCCAACACATTCTAGAAAAATCATCAATGAACAAAATAAAGTATTCTTCTCCATTAGGTGACATTTTCCTTAATGGTCCACATAAATCAGTATGGACAAGTTCAAGAGGCTTACTAGCTGACCCTTCTTTTTCCATGAAGTGAACTATGGTTTTCTTGCCGATTTGACATGGTTTGCATATTGTATTTTCTGGGATTTTGATATCTAGAAGATCACGAACAACCTTGAATTTGCATGCTTTTCTTATTTAAGAAAATCTTAGATGTCCCTTTCTTCTATGCCACAGCCAGTTTTCATCATTTTTTCTTAGATAACACTATTGTTGTCATCCCTTGAGTATGTATAAGTTGTTTGGAGCTGTACCTTTGATCATGGTCTCTCCTGTATCAAGCTCACAAACAACATGTCTGTTTGATCAAAACACCACTTCATTTCGTTGATCACGCATTTGACTGACACTGAACAGGTTATGCTTTAAACCATCTACATACATAACATTTCTAGCTTTAACCTTTTCTTTCAAGAAAATAGAGCCTTTACATTTTATGATAACAGGAGTGTCATTTTCAAATTTGACATTCTTTTCCTTTTCTAAGGCATTATATGAGTGAAGCTTTTATGTCACCTGTCATGTGTTTTGAGCATCCACTATCGATGTACCACTGATTTTCTTGTCCTTCTGCATACAAGGCTATACCACATCTTTCTGTTTGAGATTCTTTCCTTCTCCATATCTTGGGATTTAATGGAGTTTTCTCCTTTCGATTTTTTTTTATATGTTTTCCAAAATTTTCTCCTACATTCAGATTCTTCAAGACCAAAGTTCTTATAGATTGAGCATTCAGTTTCATTTTCAAGAAGAGAAAAGTTATTATAGGAAATTTTCTTGATCCCTGTTACATTCCTTTTATTTTGTGCTTCCATAGTCATTATTGTTTTTTAAGAAACACATTAAGCAGCATTGTGTCCAAAATTATGACATGAAAAACATTGCCCATTAAAGAAGTTGCTGCAACTATCGAACCCATTGTCCTGGTGATTGTAGTTTCTATTGATATTCTTCTTTGGAGAAAATTGAGTATGATTTACGTAAGGTTGGTTTTGGCTTCTATTCATCCTTAGAGTAAATTAAGTCTGATTTACCTAGTGATATGTTTTATGCCTTTGCTAACAATTTTCATATTGTTCACTAGTCTTTGTTGCATCAAGATAGTTTTTGGTGGAGGTTTACAACTTCTGTGATTGAGATTCTTCTTCAATATATCCAAGACCTGTCTTTATCATAGGAAAACACTAAACTTTGAAAAATTCATTTAAAGTTTCTGATCCTTTAGCAAATATAAGACTGAGAGATTTTGTTTTCTCAAGATCCTTTTGCAGACCCACAATTTCGCATTCTAGTTTTTCATTATGTTTTTCCTTTTCAACAAGTTGGTATGTCAAGGTATCTATAATCATATTATTTTCTTCTAAACATATTTTGAGTTTAGATATTTCTTCATGAAGGTCTTCCTCTTCTAAAGCATCCACAAATTATCATCGTCATAAGCCATGAGGAGTCTGTAACCTTGTCTAGTTTCATCTTCATCACTATTAGATTAAGCATCGCTATCTTCATGAGTATAGTAACTCCTTTTATTCACAACTTGTTTTCTATTCCATTTTGAATATTACTTTCATTTTTCAAATTTATCTTTATGAGGAAATCTGGTAGCATAATGAACGACTCTACCACAAGAAAAGCATTTGAAGGGTAACTTACCTCTAAACCTTCCAGAACCTATTGTTGCTTTTTGACAAAGTTTGCCTAATCTATACATAGGAAGTAACTAGCTATACTTTCATCACTATGCATCTTAAGAGTTTCATACCAAAGTCTGAGAGTTTGAAGCTTAGCTATTTTACCTGAGAGTCTCCTTCGTAGCTCGGAATGATTTTGTCCCATATTTCTTTGCCTAATTTGCGTTGCATGACTTAGACAAACTCTGATTGTGACGTAATTCCCAATAAAGTATTGACATCTTTGGCATTGGTTTCATATTGCTTTTTACCTACTGTATCAGTAGGAATTGTTGTTAGAAGTGTATATCCTCCTTCCACAATTTCCCAGAAATCCATTCCAAGTGATTGTAGATACGCTGTGGTTCTTATTTTACAATAAACAAAGTTTCTCCCATCGAAGATTGGCATTCTGATGGATCCCATGCTTTCTTTATTATTCATGTTGATGGATCTCCCTTCAAGCGATCAAGCTTCTTTTGAAGGACCTTCTCTGATACCAATTGTTCGAAATAATACTGAGAGGCGGGTGAATCAATATTATTAGATCAATAATTTTATTTCCCAAACAGATTTATATACGCTACTTTAGTGAAACGAACTAGCGTGTACACACGATTGTGCTTAAAAAAACTAGCGTATATGCAAAGAACTTGCGATTCAGAGAGTTTGTCATGTGTTGAGATTAAACCATTATATCAGATATTTATTAAACCATGTAGTACAAGTAGAGTAAATCATCACACATAAGAAACACACATGAACACCAAGATTTAAGGTGGAAACCTAATTTGGGTAAAAACCACCTGTTGTTGTCATCTCTGTCTTCTTTTAATAATAAGAAAATTTGTTTACAATCTTGTACTAGTGCAAACTCTTACCAGTATGTAGGCTTCTACCTGCAGAAGGTTACAACCTTTTCTCATTTTTTCAACTTCTACTAGAATGGAGCTACAACCCCCTAGCTCTTGTACTAGCCAATATGTTTACTATTACATAGGTGGCAGCCTACAGAAAACTCCACTCTTCCACCATGGACCATGTTTCATGAATTTTTAGATTGGATACTCCTCGATCACAACACCATAAGCTGAAGGCCACATTTCATCAAATTTTCACACTCGACCCATCAAATCCTTTTAAACTTAGACTACATCAACCAATATTCAGTTAATCTGATCAATCAGATCATTGACGCCAAAACACTATGTTGAACTCAGAACCCTACATCATCATCTAGAACCAGTTGTAACCTCAAAAATCATGCCTCAGTTCTATATTTGCTAATTGGTTGAACCCAACCTATTTGTATATAGTACTTCCTCTAACCCAACCTGCATATATCTCTAAAGATAATGAATCATAAACTTCTGAACCACAGACTGCACCAATTATTGACATTTTTAGGATCTACTATCATATTATAGAGTTAAAAAATAGATAGCAAAAACAATCGCCCTTCCTTCTGAATCAATCAATCAATCAATTAGACTCAATTTCCTTATACAATAGTTCTATGTTCAGATCTAAGAAGACTTCATTGGCAGACAACAACAAAACAACAAAATTTGATTAGATAGATTAGTCAAATTAGAACAAAAGCTTTTATTTTTGTATATGCTACTTGGAAGAGTCGAACTTGCATGTACACATGCTTTGGCCGAGACGAATCTGCTTATAGATATGCAAATTTTGACTCAGAACTTTGTTGCAATTCCAAACTTCATACAAACACAGATCATGATAGATAACAAATAGTACAGGTGCAAAACATCAGATCTGGTCTCAACAAATATTAGATCATTCAAAAATAATTCATTTCAAGTCGCATGATTCTTGATCCAATGTTGAAGTCAAGGTGCACATGAATATTTTAGATCCAGTCCCAAACATAACCCTGCAACACAAGATATACTTCATATACAAGTATTCCTTAAAATCTCATTGCTTGCACGCTTTGGCATAATGATCTTCTCCTCCTTATATACTCTTAGGCCTTTCTTAGTATCTTGTTACAAAAGCTCTTAAGATCAATACCTTGGACACAATACCTAGGGTCAATACCTTGGACCAAATGACTCAGTCTAATTACCATGGACCAAAATACCTTGGATCAAATATATTGGACCAAAAACTTGGTTTCCCAACATGTACGCGCTTTTCCTCTTGCGAAAGTGCATGTATACATTATACGCTAGTTTTTTTCTATTAAACCGCATGTGTTCGCAGCTTCCACAAAGTGAACCAGCATATACCTCTGTTTGTTCATTCTTTGAAGTCTGATTTGTAATCCTTTGTTGTTGACCTCCTGCACTGTGAACTTTCATCTAAGTGAGTTTCCATCAAGGAAAACACCTGTATCATAATGCCAACATGCAGAAGGTAGAAAAAACATGTTTCAACCAACAACTTGAGTAGAGATCAAGGTGATGGAGAAAAGAATGTATTGAGGATCTATCTAGATTATCTATTTATTGATGATGTGTTTTTCATAATATAATATGTAGTATTTGTGTTGATCGGGTTTATTATTTTCCATATGACTGATGTGTTGTTGTTGAGTTTTGTAGTGCTTCTTGGATTCTACTTTGAAAATGAATGAAAGCATAATTCTGAGAGGTGAGGAGGTTGGGGAGTCCATTTAGTAGTGGATGAACAAGAAAGGGTAGGTTTCTCCTTGATATTGGTGCCCAGAAAAACAATATTTTGGCAGTGGTAGCTCCATCTCGTGGTGGTTGAGCAAGGCTTATTGGGATTATTGGCTTCTAGTAGGTGATGGCTAGAAAAATGATGTGAGTGGATACTTCCTAGCTGGTGGTGGCCAACAATATTAATATATGTGTAGTGGTTCCTAACGGGTGGAGGCTTGCTAAACTATGTAAAATATTTTATTCATATAATAATAAGAGAATAAGAATAAACATACAAAAAACATGTCATTTTCATCCCTTCGGGGTTTCTACTCGAAATACATGTATTTCCTTGTGCATGTTTATCATGACTCTCATGTATTGATTTTATGTTCCATTATATTTAGATATACTAATATTATGTTGGTTGTTTTTTGATTTAGTAAAAAGTGTTAAAATTTCACTAGTGCCATCCCTACTAATTCACCTCACCCATCTTAGTAGTGATTTACATTTAAAATAAGTGATTTCAGAGCAAAGTTCCCTCTAGTTAATATTAACCACTCAAGAGTAGATTATGGACAATGAACAAGAACAATAAGAAGATGTCTCAAAAGAAGAAGAGCAACAAACAACTCAGAAATATTTTAGATTTAGAAGAACCCCTCTTTTTATTGATCGAGTTTGGTGAAGATAGTCATGATGGTCATATTAATCTAATTGCCCATTTCCTTGCATATGTAATGATGATTATTCTCTTGATATTTATGGGTTATAATATGATAAATGATTGATTGAGATTAGTCTTTCAGGTAGAAGTGGAGGTCATCCTTTTAGATAGGAGTTTGATTTAAAAAAATTTGATGGTAGATAAAAGGAGACATGAGTTGAAGATTAAAATCAACCTATCTCAGCATTGGATGTAATGAAAATGTCCTCACTTGAACATAGAGATCTACAGAAATTGCTTCAAATACTTGATGAAAGAGAGAAAAAGTTCAAGGACGAAAATTCTGATTTAAAAACCAAGTTGTAGGAGGTGTGTAGAACTAAAGAGGAAGTGATTAATAAGATGAAGGAAGTTATGGAAAAATGTGAAGCACTAAGAGTTGAAGTAGATTCTTCAAGAGAAGAATTAGAAAGGAACCAATCTAACAATCAAGCAACCATAAGTAAACATGAAAATATTGGAGCAACTAGTAGCAATCTAAGAAAGAAAGGTCATCGACTAGGCCAATAACCATGAAAGGAGCACAAGAATGGGAAAATAAGGTACATTGACCATGAAAATATATTTCTCCGATAATGAGAAATATCAAGTGTTTTAGTTATCAAAAACTTGGACAGATAACAACAAATTATAGAAGTAAAGAGATGAAGACCACTCAACAAAAGAAGCTACAAATCTAAAAGAACCCACAACATCTAAGGAAAATTCCCCTCATCATGAAAATCATCAATAGTTATGTATAATATTTCCTTTTATTGTTATTTTTTTGGGGCAATGATTTTGGCCATAAGGTTTTTAATTGTAGGACTTATGAAAAGACTAGAAGGAAGATCAATAGGAGATATGAGTCTTTTCCTCCATTCTTTGGTCACATAACATGTTATGTGTGTGACAGCATTGGCCATAAGGCCAAAGATAATAAGTTACCCATGTGCTATAGGAAACCAAACCCAAGGGAAAAAGTAATGAAAGGCCAACCACAAGGAGAAATAAATTGATGCACATGTCAATTATTAGCCTATCAAAGTAGGGAGCAGAAAGGAGCAATAATAGACCCACACGAAAAATTCAAGCTTGCATGGTTTCAATAGAATCATATGGTTACTTATTGAGTTTCATGGCGACCAATGGAGGCATATACATATCGCAAAATTTGTATATGGAAAAATACATGTGTTAGGAAGGTGATGCATGGGCTCAAGGAGAGCTAAATGAGGCTTAAATTATTGGTTTTATTTTTTATCTATTCTTATTTTTAGTTTATCATCATTCATATCAGCTACATATATTTTCTTATAGCTTTGGAATAGTTGAATTTTTATTCTTATGATATCCTTGAGGACATGAAAACCATGCATATGATAAGGGAACTGATTTAGTACATGTGTGATGTGCCCCCATGTGTTTGTTTTAGGACAATTTATATTACATAATTTTTATGATTGATATATTCTGCAAGAGCTTGTGACCAAATTGTAGGAGAACGTTCCCATATCATGGCTTATAACAATTTGGTTTGCTTTATGCTAATAATAGTGAATCTACTCATATTTTTCTAATAAAGTATTAGAGCATGAACTCTTCATAAAGTGAGTTATCAAGGGGTGAAGAAAGATCACATATTAAACGGGAGCATTCTTGCTTCCAATGGATTTGTAGATTGTTGGCATTGTGTTCATTGTGGGTAATATTTTTATGCATATATTTAACATTGATTTATTGAAAGAAGATGTTGAGAAAAAAAATGTGGTTAACTCATAGAGTTTCATATGTGTGAGTATTCTTGCATGGCATAGTTGATATGTTGCTAGTGTTGATATTGCTAGATTACATATATGTCATGTATTATCATGCTTGTTTGGCTATTATTGAGATTAGATGATAGTGCATTTGATGTTTTACATTTAGAGTGTACATATTATCATTCATTGCTTATATATCGAGATCTATGACGTATATTTTTGTTAGGATGTTTGCATTTATATGGATGAGTTATGATGGGTCTATTTCTCATTGTTGATGTCCTATTTAATCTATGATGTCTGTGGTTGAGACTATGAGACATATATTTCTACTGATGCATGGAGAGAGTATGATGTCACATGAATCTGATGATAGTGTATATGTTCCATATGATGTATTGGTATGAGATATTGATATGTTTCTATTGTTTGGGATTTTGATCTCATTGTATGTGGAGAGAGTGTGTTGACTTTGATAGTATGAGGCCAAGTAGATGATGATACAAGTTGTTGAAATTGCAAAATATTATGTTGTTATTGTTTTTTCATTAATTTTTTCGTGGATGCATTACTTATTTTCCTACACATTGATGATGTTGGACAAATTGTTGTTATATTGTCTTAACTACTACCAATGATGTTTTTTCTACTTGTTGATTTGTTGCTTGGAGCTAGAGTTGGTACTACAAGAGTATGATTCTATGCTGGGGAGATTCATTGATGATACATTTTTTTACTGATGATGATGTATATGCTTTTTCACTATCTCATGTTATTTGTGTTGCTACTAGAATATGATTATGTTGCATATATCTTTGTGAATCATGGTCATCGCTAATGATTTTACCATGATATTATTGTAGAAAGTTCATTGTTGGTATTTGATATTCTATTGATAATTTTCAATTTGTTTCTATACTTAATGGCATGTGAGGAATTTAGATGTTATAAAATGTCTACATGCATATTAAATTTATATGTTGATGAGACCTTCACATATGTAGTTTTTGATATCCTTGTTTTTCGCAGAGGTTTTGAGAATAGTCATGTGCTATCATATGGCATGTATTATACTACTACAATTTTTGTTTTTGTATAGAGAATATAATTGCTCATGGATGTTATGTATTTGTCACATATTATTGTATTGATAATACATAAAGGAAAGAAAACCTATTTGAATTTGTAAAAGTAATGCAATTTTAGTGTCTTATATTATGGTCCATTGGTCATGGAGGGACCCATGGTGTCTAGGGTGTTTTGTAAAAATGTAAAATTCATCTATGTATGGCCTATTGGGTGTCAAATTAATGTATTTTCTTGTATATCATTGATACATCCATTTTCCATTATGTAAATGATGTAAAATTGCATACATAGAGTTATTTATTGGTGATAGGAATACTTATATAAGAGTCATATATAAATCATATGTACTTATCACAACCATGATTTTTCTCCATATAGCATTCTATTTGTATTGAACTTCATTGTATATCATTAGTCAAAGTTAGTTAGATTCCTAGTCCATGACAAATAGTATCTTGCACTTGGGAAGGAGGCTTATTACAGGGAAGAAAAAGTGTTGCTACAACAACAAAGAGAGTATAATTGCAGCTACATTACATGCTTAGGGGGAGCCTTTTCAACATGAAAGGATGCATGGCGTTGGATATAGACATGTTTTGTAGTGGATTTCATTATTTCACATTCTTATCTTACATGAGAGACATATTTTCTTATTAGAAGATCATTTTGTAGTCAACGTGGTATTGAGCATGATAAGGGGAGTACTTATCTCATCCCCCACATTGATGGCATTGATTGTATTATCCTTTTCCATTGATGTCAAAGGGGGAGAGAGTATGGAGATCATATCAGCTTTAGAGTATGGAGATCAACTTTAGAGGTCAAATCAATTTATGAGGATTAGGTTGAGGTTGAAATAAGTTCCAAGGGGGGAGAATATCAACATTTTATTGTTGGCATTCATGTCAACAAGTACTAAGCACGATTTTCCTTATCATGATGTCAACTTGGATTGTATCATAGTTTTTTTAACTAGAAGAACAATTTTAGGATGATGCAAAGGTACCTCCAAAAGTGGAGTCTTATGTTTATATCTTATTGCTTGTAGAGGAGCTTTAATGGGTATTGGAGATGCTTAAACAAGTGTTAGAGATGCATGGATAGATTCTAGAAGTCTTGAAGCTGAGATGCTGGAAGAAGATAGGGTAAGAAGAAGTAACACAGGTAATTCAGCTCAATGGTGTGTTATAACTTAGGAAGGAGACTCAAATGGAATTTATAGTCACAACATAGGTAATAGCATACAAAGTGCATTATAATGTAGGTTTTATCTATCAGGGGTGTGTTACTACTAGCGAGTGAAATTTCTTGAATTATGCAGCACTCAAGTTATTTCCATGTCTATTATCTATGGTTTATGCACTTGGTAATTGGTCAAAAATTTTGAGCAAGGTTTTGATCCATCCAGAATATGGTTGAAGTTGAAAATATCCCTTAGTTAATGAAAATCATGGGGGATCAAGTGAAGGATGAAAAATAATAAAATATCGGATTAGTCAAGAGTGTATGAATAGAGATGATGAGTGCTCCATTATGCAAAATCTATTGATTTTTTTAATAACTCAAATAAATTATTTATAGGAGAATTATTTGGGAAGTTGAGTTTTGTTGGTTGTATTGTTGATTTAGTACATGTAAGAGAAGAAAATAATGTGCAAGTTGCGAGGAACATTATATAGCAAATATGAAGCAGTTTGCAAATGTTGTAGAAGGTAGAAGAGGCATGTTTCAACCAGCATATTGAGAAGAGAAAAATGAGATCGAGAAAATATTGTATTGAGGATCTATCTAGAGTAGATTATTGTTGTTGATGTGTTTATCAGAATATCATATCTAGTGTTTATTTTGATCAGATTTAACATTTGTAGAGGATTGACGTCTTGTTGTTAACCTATGCAATTCTCCTTGGAGACCAGCTTTAAAATGAATGAAATTGT
>APFE030253299.1:365660-379480 GCA_000404065.3 Pinus taeda | reverse complement strand
TATTATATAAAAACGCTCCCGGAATCGCTCCCAAACTGGGAGCTTCTGAAAATCCCGCTCCTGCTCCCCATTTTTGCTCCCGCTGCCAAGTAACCTTGTGCTGTAGGCTTTATCAAAATCAACATTAAGCAGAAGTACTTTTTGTCCCATTTTCTAGGCCTATTCACCCTCAGTGCCATAAAAAGTAAGAACAATTTCAATGATAAATCTGCGTCATCAACAAACCTATTCATTCTTGCTAGATAATTTGAGATGCAATCTTTTTGAATCCGCATAGCTAGCAACTTCATTAAAATCTTATACGACATTCAGAAGTGCGATTGATCTTTAGGATCCAATGGTGTCTCTGCTTGCATTCTTAGGGATCATACTTTTTTGTTCATATTTGATGGAATGGGAATTTGGGGCGGGCTCGTACTCACATGACACAAGGTTGATTCTATGCATTACCACTATAACCTCTAGGTGTGCTGCTTCACATGCGGTACATAGGGCTAGTCGAGATCTGAACCAACAACGTCACATGGACTACCTTAATAGCGCACTCTATTGCCACTTGATCTACACCTCAAGGTTATTCTCAGGGATCAATTTAATCAACCCTTGGTTTTGCATTTCTCTCATTCCTTCAGCTTTGAACATTTCATTTGGCATATTTAAAATATCCCTCCCAATAGGTAGCTGCATTATCTTAGAAAACTCACTAGGGAGATCATCCAGCTTTGGAGATATTTTATTTTCCATTTGGTTTAGGGCTTGGAGAAGATCTTCCACCATCAACCTATCTCCCAACACATCTGTTTGACTACTCTAGACCTTCACAGGAATCACCTTTTTACAAATCTCCTAAGAAACAACTACTGGATATGTGATAGGATACTCTATAAATTGTTCAGGTAATGAACCCCAAATGTTTCCTTGAATTTAGCCAGATATTTGATCAGTAGACCATTGGGGCAATTAAAGTCCATGGTCCTCAATTAAAGTCCATAGTCCTCTTTGACGTGTTCTTCCTCTTGAGAAAATTGAAGTAGTCTGGCTTTAATTTTTGCACCCCTATCCAATACTCTTATATACTGATTCTCTAATGCTTCTTTCCAATGATTTTCCAAAGGACAACATTTTGAACATCCTCATCTAGAAGTGAGTGCGAATATTCTACTTGTGTTTGTTTCACTTTTCTTTGCTTATACTTGGCACTGGGCAACCATTCTTCCCTAACCATAGAGGAATTTGACTGTGCACTTGATTGCTATCTTCCACCACACAATCTATTTATCCTTGTCTCTTAGTTTAGCTACAATGAACCTTAGGAATGAGTTGCCTACAATATTTGGAATCAAAATGTGACAGATTTAGCATGAATTGAAAAGAAGTAGATAGATTGGTTCCCTCGCCTAGAAGCATCATAGTGTGAATGGGAAGATGATCAAACCAACATGCCAGTGTGCCAGTCCCACTTTCTGACTGCTCAGATGCATAAAGGAAATATCTGGCCAGCGAGAGATCACTCTAGAGCTCAATGTAAGGGGCCACACAAAGAATTGAGTACTGTGTTTGTGATCAGTAGATCAGAACACCCCTTGCCAAAAATGACATCTTACACCAAAGGTCAAAAGTTGGTTTTAACTTCGTCCAAAAAATATCATTAGGACCCAAATAAAAAATTAAGTCC
Organism: Pinus taeda; assembly: GCA_000404065.3. Lineage (NCBI taxonomy): Eukaryota > Viridiplantae > Streptophyta > Pinopsida > Pinales > Pinaceae > Pinus > Pinus taeda. Next base: position 377,805 of record APFE030253299.1, on the reverse strand, counting down.
CTGTCAAATAGCAGCCTAATAGGGAAAGGTGAAAGAGTTGGCTTGTTGCTAGGGCATTGGAGTTCCCTCGGTTCAGTTTGTTTGTGACTGTCCCTCAGGCAATATTTGAATCAAAGCAAATTGAAGAACTCGTGCACAGAAGTGATGGATGGGAGGCCATTGTGGTTGATCCTAAGCCCGTAGTCGATGGATGTGGGCCTCCTCCTGATGGAAACCACTCTCTTGTAGCAGGTTTGGTTCCCACATCTTCATTATCTACCCATTGGCTCTGGCCAGCTGGCCTGTTTACTTGTGTTTATTGCTTTATTCCTCAGGTGTTGTGGATTGTAACGAATCTTGATGCCTATCTGGAATTCTTGATAGGCCAGATGTTTTTTCCTTGCAGCCTTGGCTTGTGGTGGCTGTTGTCATGGCCCTTTTTTGTATTGAATGCATGCACTTTCATTTTATATATTAATAGAATTATGAAGCATTTTATCCAAAAAAAGGACTTGTTATTAATGTCAAAGGTATTGCTCATGAACATGCGAAAGAAACAGCTATAACTATATGCAACGATCTTTTGACATTCAACCATTGTTGGTAGTGAGTGTTAAGGTACTCTGCCTGGATCTCAACATGCTTTATAGAGAATTAATCCATGTAAAAAGCCAGATCAGAAAATCATATACTTTTTTATATCAAGCCCCACACACGGTGTAGTGTCACGGAAGCAATTGCAGACTGAATGAAAAAAATCTTTAAAATAAATATACTTTAACAGTAAATATTTAGAAGCAATATGACATGCTAGTTGCCGGAGTTCGAACTTGACAGGTTACTTTTAATCTCACCAACTGTAAAGGTGGTTGAAACTCTTTCAACTGGGCCAAGATAACTGTAGGATGCTATCAGGAGCAGGTTTTGCACAACCACATGCGAGGCTATTCAAGTTGGATCAAATGTTTCTCCTGGGGAAGTTATCACGAGAGTTTTATGAATGTATAGGAGAGCCCCCTGTCTATATAAGGAATTTGTCACAAATAGAATTTAACAATGTGCATGTTAGACTACCCAAAATTCTAATGCTGCAAGTGCAGCTCAGGCAGAGCTAGAAACATGCCGTGCTTTGATCTATTGTGAGCTATGCTTTTGCATAATCTTGAGGGACAGGCATAAGCGCTAAATCTGTCCTAGACTCATACTGCCCTCTTAATTGTATCCGTGCATTTTAATTTTTTTACGTTGTGATCAAAGTCACTCGAAGTAAGGGAATGGTTTTGATTTTGGAAACAATACTTCTCAATTTTTATGAACTGAGGAAATGACATATTAAAATATTTTTAAAAAATGTGAACGGGGCTTGGTTGGTTGGTAAAGTGGGGGTGTTGTTATTCTACCAGCCAAGGTTCAAGTTCTCATTGGCACATGCTGGCTCCTTGTGGGCTGGACTGTCTGTGCAGATGGGTTGTTCAAGGCTGGGGATACGTGGAAATTTTGTGCAATTTTGGCAGAATAGATTGCCCCAGTCTTGGCTGTTTCGCTGCAGGATAAATTTTGTAGCATATGAGAGGTATATGCTTCATCGCAATATCCCATATTGGATGGTTCCACTTGCTTGTGTCGAGTGGAAGCATCTATAAAAAATAACAGTGTTCCACGGGGACACATCCCCCAAGGTCGGGTGCACGCACCCCTCGCACCTCATGCACCCGGGGCAGGGGGACGTCTGGGGAAACGTTTCCCCACGTCCCCCTTTTGGGGAGACGTGGGGAGATGCAAGGGGGGACATTTCCCCAGTGTGGGGGACGCGACTCCCCAAACGGGCTATGCGTCCCCCCTTAAATTTGCTTGTAAACAATGATTTATGGCAAGGGAAACCTAGTATTTGATCATATTGCCCTACTAATGCTATGCAATTCATGGTAATGTTAAATTTTTAAAGTAAAAGTGACATTCTCCTTTATCTTTCATTTTCATCCTCCTTTATCTTTCATTTTCATGTGATATTTTCCTTTATCTTTCATTTTCATCCTTTTACTTAAATTTTTAACATTACCATGAAATGACTCAGGATGTTTGAGAGTGGTTCCAACCTCACTGGATTTCATTTGGAGGAAGTAGAATTTTAGATCTCACCCAAAATCCAGCAGACTTAACAATTTTTTAGGAATTCAGGATTCGATGGATTTCAATGTTTCCATTGCATTTTGTCATGTACAAAGGTATGGGATTAGTATTTAATCAAGATCACCAAGCCCTCTATGTACTTTAGAGTGACTTTTAGACTCATCACTCCATTGTTTTTGAGTTGAGGTATATCAATTTCCTATTCCAGTCTTTAGATTTCAGTATCTATTATAGTCTATTTTGCTTAGTACTAATTAGATTCTAGAATGATGAATGATGAATTTAATTTTAAATCAATTTAGAATCTAGAATGATGAATGATGAATTTAATTTTTAAATCAATGTAGATTCTAGAATGGTGAATAATGAATGATGAATATGTATCAAAGTATTTCATTATTGAATCCCTTGGTCTATGGATGAATCATGTATGTATTAATAAGGATGATGAGTATGGATCAATGTATTTCATTACTTAATTCAATTATGTATGTATCATTGTATTTATGCTTTCATTATTGAATATGAATTTGAAATATATATATATATGTGTGTGTGTGTATGTGTATTAAAAAAAATTATATACCCCGACGTCCCCCCGTCCCCACTAAATTTCCCTAAAATTTGAGGGTATTCCCACACGTCCCGCTTGTGTGTCTCCCCGCACCCGTGTCTCCCCGTCTCGGAGACTCGGTGGAACATTGAAAAATAATACCTAAAAATTCAAGAGACAAAGCCTCTAAATTTTTTCTTGACCACTTCACAAAATTTGTCGTCTTTTTTATTTTGATTTTTTTTCTTTATTTTTTTGATTTTAAATTTCTAGGTCTTCTTTTGCTCTTTTAGCCTTTTAGGGTTTATTTACACACAACAGGTCATATGTGGTTCCCATTCCTATGGGTGCCTTGAGTTTTTATTGTTTTCATTTTTGCCTTGGGAAATAGGTGATGTTTGTTTTTCTTTGAAAGGAAGCATCTTGGAAATGTCACATAAATGTTTCTGGAAACAGGAATACCTTGGAAATAATTGTTGGGAGTTTCGTACCCATCTTGTTTTCTGAAACTTTTCTGGGTAGGAAACTAAGGGGAAGAGTTTCTGTAATGTTATCGGAACTGGTGGAGCCAACTGGTTTGACCGTTTTGGTGCCTAAACTGGTCTGACCGGTGGCATAAAACCAGACAAGGCCGATTCTATACAATGCAACCAAGAACCCTCCAAATGCAATTTTTTTCATAGAAAACAATAACTTATGATTGGAACAGCCTAATATTGAACTCTAGGTCCCTACTAATGCTACATTATTAATGTTAATCTTAAGACATTTCTCGTTTATCTTTCATTTTCATTCTTTAACTTAAATTTTTAACATTACCATTAATTGACTCAAGATGTTTGAGAGTGGTTCTAATCTCATTGGATTTCATATGGATAAAGTAGAATTTTATATCCCACACAAAATCCAGCAGACTTAAACAGTTTTTAGGATTCTAGGATTGGGGGGTGTTGCTGCCTAAATCCACATCTGGGTTAACGTGGAGAAAATCTATAACTCCACTTGGTGTGGCCTTGGAGGCAAGTCTCGAGTTGAGCAGTTGTCACTCAAATTGCAACTCCCTTGTCTAGGCTAACTCCTAGCAAAGCCAAGGGGTGTGGACCCCATGAAATGACTAAGGCATGACAAGCCTTAGCAAAAAGGAATATTAGTTCTAGGAGTTAATTATAATTGACCAAGATACATTCAACTATCAATATGATGATTTACAATAGATGACTTCAAAGCATGTCGATAGAATCAATGAGCATAAACCACCATAACCATTCACCATAAGAGATATAACAACAAAGCTTAACGAACGAAATATTTTCAAAGCATAAGATATAACAAGTAGAGACTAGTGCCCAATGTAAAATACTCTTGAAGGTAAATATTCCAAGTAAAGGACAATAGTTGGAAAGTAAAATGCTTGGAAAAATAAACGCTCGGAATTGATTGCTCAAAGATAAATGTTTGAAGTGAAAGACGGTTGCTTGAATAAGTAAAGTACTCGAAAGAAATGCTTGGAAATGTAAATGCCCCAAGTACGAGAATGCTATAAATAAATGTTTTGAAATGTCTCTTGTTTCATTTTCGTTAAAGTTAGGTTCTCACATCAATTTAGGTAGATTCAATGTGTGAGTGTATGACATGCAAATGTGTGATTGCAGGAATTAAAACTAGTTAGAAATCAACTTCCTCTTCAAGCCTTATCCTTGCTGGGGCCCCAATCTCAGAATAAAGAGTCTTAGAAGAGGAAGGGTCCCCAGTTAATCTACTTCAACCAACGAGTCGTTAGAACATGCTTGAGGTTTATTTGCAAGAAAATGAAATTAGATCTAATCTAAAGCAAGAAAGTAAAACTACTATTAGTTCTAGGAGTTAATTATAATTGACCAAGATACATTCAACTATCAATATGATGATTTACAATAGATGACTTCAAAGCATGTCGATAGAATCAATGAGCATAAACCACCATAACCATTCACCATAAGAGATATAACAACAAAGCTTAACGAACGAAATATTTTCAAAGCATAAGATATAACAAGTAGAGACTAGTGCCCAATGTAAAATACTCTTGAAGGTAAATATTCCAAGTAAAGGACAATAGTTGGAAAGTAAAATGCTTGGAAAAATAAACGCTCGGAATTGATTGCTCAAAGATAAATGTTTGAAGTGAAAGACGGTTGCTTGAATAAGTAAAGTACTCGAAAGAAATGCTTGGAAATGTAAATGCCCCAAGTACGAGAATGCTATAAATAAATGTTTTGAAATGTCTCTTGTTTCATTTTCGTTAAAGTTAGGTTCTCACATCAATTTAGGTAGATTCAATGTGTGAGTGTATGACATGCAAATGTGTGATTGCAGGAATTAAAACTAGTTAGAAATCAACTTCCTCTTCAAGCCTTATCCTTGCTGGGGTCCCAATCTCAGAATAAAGAGTCTTAGAAGAGGAAGGGTCCCCAGTTAATCTACTTCAACCAACGAGTCGTTAGAACATGCTTGAGGTTTATTTGCAAGAAAATGAAATTAGATCTAATCTAAAGCAAGAAAGTAAAACTACTATAGATCAATGTTTTAAAAATCGGAACCGGTGACCGGACCGGTCCACCTAATGAATCGGGTTTTGAACCAGGACTGGTCAGGTCTAAACGAATCGATTTTTAAAAAATACATAAAATAATTAGTTTTTAATGAAAAAAAAACAATTTTTATGATTTAAAACCATGATTCCAAGCCTATAACAACAAAATATGCAAGATTTGCTCATCTATTACCATGTAAAGGTGAATATATCAAAATGGCATTGAGTGCAATAGATATCCGCAACAAAATAGATAATCAATGAGGCTCTAAATGGCCTCTAGAGTCTGAAAACAATGCTCTAAGCTACGGGGTCACTGACCTACTACAAGTCTACATATCAGTGATCAACAACATGATCACTCCTCATCATGATCAAGCTCATCGCCACTACTAGACAAGAGATCATCAACGCGAGCTACATAAATAATATAGCTCAGAGTTTGAGGACTCCTAAAACTCCTCTACAACTTTAGTAGTAGTAGTAAAAATAGACATCAAAACTACAAATCACTGATCAACATGGTCACTCATGAAACTCATCATTGATTCAACGCTACTTGAAATACATAAACATCATCAACAAGAGATACGTAAACATCATCTAGCTCAAAGTCTTTAGACTTGGATTTATAACATGATAGAAATTGAAAAGGTTTAACATGCCTAACCAATGATTTTGGTTTGAGTGAAGGGTTCATCTCCTTAACCTTATAATGTGGTAGAAAAAGATTAGCATGCCTAACCAGTGGTTTTCCTTTGAGCGAAGAGCGCATTCTTGTTAAGGACATGGTAGAGGAGTTCAACAATCAATACCACCAACATCAACAAAGTTCAACAATCAATGCCACCAACATCAAGGTTTTTAAAGGGCTTCATGCTCTTGATCAAATGCCAATCTCATACCTTCACGCATGATAGAATCAAATGGAAACATTGCAAATCCCCAAACTATGAAATCCTGAAAACCATTAAGTCTGCTGAATTTTGAGTGAAATCTAAAATTCTAGTTTCTCCATATGAAATCCAATGATGTTGAAACCACTCTCAAACATCCTGAGTCATTTCATGGCAATGTTAAAAATTTAAGTAAAAGTGACAAAATGTCACTTTTACTTTAAGAATTTAACATTACCATTAATTGCCAACATTGCTAGGGTTGAGATGTGTCAGAAAAATGAGAGGATAGGCATGTTTTTCTTGGAGGGACTATATTTGGAGGAAAACAACCCCAAATTTCCCTCAAAACAGCTTCAAAACTCAAAAAAATGCATTTTGTGGGGTTTATGGTTGCCTTGGCAATAAACTGGCCGGTTTATGATGGAACCGGCCGGTTTGAGCATAAACCGGCTGGTTAGGGCCGGTTTTTCCAATTTTTTGGCAAAGGGAGGGGTCAAACCGGGTTTTTCTGCTAATTTGACCTGATGGGCTAGTGAACCGGCCGATTTTTAGAACACTGGTATAGATTGCTTCAATGAAATGGAAAAAATCTAAATTAGACTGCAGTTAGATTGATGCAATGAAATAAAAACCTAAGCTAGATAGCATGAAATGAAGGAAATTTGCAGCCTATTCTAAAGTTATGATGTGATTATCTACTCTTAAGTTAATTTTGAAACCAACCACAAAAGTAACCACAAAGAGACAACCACAAGAAGATTCCGAAATGGGGATGAGGGATGCTTGTGGGGGGTTCCCCTAACTCTTAGGAAACATTACAATGCTTTATTAGACCCCTTGTGAACAATGGGATCAAAATCAAGAGAAGGACGAAAATCCCTTATGAATAAAGGGATGAAGAAGACTAAAGGAGTTACAATATCCCTTGAAAGATCAAAGGGTAAAAGAAGCTCTTGTAGACTCTAGAGGCTACAAATGGAGAGTTTTAATTGTTTTTACAAGGGGTTGGTTTGTACTGTTTGTAAATAGGAAATTAAGTGATAAACAAAGCAAGCAAACAATCCAGCAACCGGAAATACGAAATACACATCAAACACCCATGAAAATGCTGGAAATAGAGAATTGCTGACCCATTTTATTAAATCATCAAGGGAAAATACAACGGTGAGTGGAATGGTGCAACTGGGCTTGTCTTTAAGGACAAGCGTAACAAAACCTAGGTGAGCAAATGCTGATCTGAAGGTTGCCCAATTGCTGCACTAGAACTGATCTGCGCTTCCTAGAAACTGCGCTGTCTGCTGGAAAAAAGGCTGGAATCACTGCTTCCCGTGCTCAGAAAATTATGTAACTTCAGCTCTCGGATCCTCAGCAAAAACCCACCAAAACCCAAAAAGGGTTTGGCCTAGTTCAGACTTCTGAAATTCGACCCCCAAGGATCCTGTCTTCTACTGAGACTGGCAAACTCAGATTGCCTGAATGAAGTTGGGAAAGCTCTCCAAAGCTACCCCAAATCACTGGGATGAGACCTCCTATGAATTTTCTTCCTTCCCAACTGTGATTTCGGTGCTGTGGCACTCCTTCTCAAGACCCACGTGATGCCCAAACTGGCCCTCTGCGCTGTCCTCCAAGGCTGGATTTTGAACTGCTTGTTTGCTGCACTCTCTTGCTCCAAAAATCGTCCCAAGTGCTAACCTTCTATTGTCCTTCAATTCTCTAGGTTCTACCGGCTAATGCTGGCCCAATGAAGCTCTGTCCACCATTGCGTGTTCCCTTCTCTTCTGGCCTAGAAATATGCATTGCTGGATGGTGGTTGAATGTATTGGCTATGAATACTCCCTGGTGCTCCTCAAGATGCTATGAAATTGCCTTCCTAGGGCGGCACTCGTAGTCCCCCGAAGGCAAGGTTGAATCTCCCACTTGTGATATTCATGGCTAAGTAGCGAGTTGGCTCAGCTAAGCAGCACGAGCAAACAATCAAGTGATTTTCGATATGCAAGGATGAATGATCCCCCAAGTGAGGAGCTCTTCCTCCTTAAGACTTCATGGGCCTCTCTTTCCTCATGTGGGCCCCCTCCAACAACCATACGCTTTCCCTCCAAGGCAATTCGAATTGCCTAATATGTTTCCCATGTGGGTGGTCCCCACCTTCCACTAGCAAAATAATCTGGCCTCATTTCTCCTAAGTTCCTAAGTCGAAATTTCTTGGGTCCATTTTCCTTAGCAAAATTGTACAAAATTGTGGAGAGACAAACCCTGTTACAAATTCGCTTGGGAGGGGACATGACAGTTCTCCCCTCCCAAATGTTGCTTGCCCTCAAGCAACTTCAGAGCTGGGTGCTCCAGAGTGTGCTCATCCTCCCACGTGGCATCCTCATCCGGTAGGTTCTTCCAGCATATCAAGAACTCCTTGATGGTCCTGCTCCTCAGCTTCCTCTCCTGCCTCTCCAAAATGGCTTCAGGCTCCAAAACCAAATGGCCCTCATCATCCAACAGGGGTAACTCTACTGCTGCTGTCACCTGTTGTCCCAACACCTTTTTAAGGCACGAGACAGTGAATCTGGCTCCCCGGAGGCAGCTCCAGCACGTAGGCCACCTCCCCAACTCGCCTGGCTACCCTGTATGGCCCATAAAAACGGGGCTGTAACTTCTTGGTCCCCTTCTGCTTCAATGTGGACTGCCTATACGGCTGTAACCTGAGGTATACCAAATCCCCCTCCTCGAAATGTCTCTCAGTTTGGTGCCGATTTGCGTACACCTTCTGTTGGTTCTGTGGTGTCACTAAGTTATCCTTGAGAGCCTTGAGGATGTCTTGGTTCTCTTGGATCCAATCTTTGGCCTTTGGGGCCCGACTATCTCCAAAAACATCAGCAAAAGATAATGCATCATAACCATACAAGGCACGGAAAGGAGTCATACTGATGGCCATGTGATGGATGGCGTTGTAGCAGTACTTGCCCAAATGCAGCCACCAAATCCAAGCCCTATGCTGCCCAGTCACATAGTTCCTCAGGTACCCCTCCATTAACTCGCTCAGTCTGGCCATCTGTCTGGTGGTGGTAACTTGTGCTAGGGGTGAGCTCGGTACCAACCAACCTAAAGAGCTCCTGCCAGAAGCCTCTAATGAACCTGCTATCCCTGTCACTCATGATGTTCTTAGGAAGCCTGTGTAACCAGAAGATCTCCCTACAAAACAACTCTACAACCTGTGAAGTCGAATATCTGGTAGGGATGGCGGAAAAAATGGGCATACTTGGTGAATTGGTTGACCACTACATAAATGCAATCCTTGCCCTATACTGTGGGGAGCCTCGTGATGAAGTCCATGGAGATACTCTCCCATTTGCCCTCGGGGATGGGGAGCGGCTGTAATAATCTTGTAAGATGAATTAGCTCCCCTATGTTCCTTTGACATGCCTCACACTCTTGTATGTGCCTCAGCACGTCCCCCTTGAGGCCCTTCCATGTGAAGCGCTCCCTGACTGCCATGTACGTTCTCTTGAACCCCTGTTGCCCTGACAATGCGAGTCATGTGCTGCCTGGAGCACTCTCTCCCTCAATTGCGAGTTGGGAACCATAAATATGCGCCCCTTATAGTAGATGACCTCGTCCATCACTCGATAGCGCTCATCTGCGTGGGTACCCTCTAGAATCTCGCATGCCCTCCTGTCCTTAGAATACTCCACCAATAACTAGGCCTTTCAATCATGGCAAATGCTCACGAGTATACGCATGTGAGTCTCTGAGATAGGGCATCAGCCACCACGTTGTGTTTCCCCCGCACATACTCTATGTCGAAATCATAGGCCTGCACCTTGCTGACCCATCTTTGTTGTCTGTCATTGAGGCCCTGTTGCCCCATGAAGTGACGAAGATTGTTGTGATCAGTCTTCACTCGAAACCTATTACAAGCTAAGTCACAGGACACGTCCAAAAGGGTCCCGTGTCCCGTATTTTACGTATTGGACACGAAAACGGCCCTAATACGTGTCGAATACGTTTTTTAACGTGTCCTGGAAATTGAATACGTATTCTATGGTTTTCTTCGTGTCCTGAAATTTCGAAAATGCGTATTTCATTTGTTGAAAACGTAGCCATAACGTATTTCGTCCGGTTGAATATGTATGCTGCAAAAAGTGTAATTTAAAGGCCGCGCGATGGATTTTTGCGGGTTATTTTCGTCCTGTGCTGTCTGGAGCTGTCGTGTGGAGGAGTCTGGAGCCTGGAGCAGATTGTGGTGCGGCTGGTGCGATTGCTGTGCACTTGCAGCATTCAAGACCGGCCCGTAAACCGGTGCAACGTTCATTGTGGCCCGTGGGTAAGCTCTGTTCAGTGTTCATTGTTAGATAGCTCCCCTTTTTAATGAAGTGGCCTCCTTAAGAGATGACAGAAATTAGTTCTGGGCCAGAATGTATATCAGCAAGAATATTAGCCTCACGTAGTCATTTTAAACAAGTTCAGTGCACCAAATTAATATTCGTCAACACATTCCAGCTCAGGTACAATGTTTCACAGGACCCAACACAACTTACTCGCTGAAATGAAGATATTACAGCCATATAAACCACATTTACCCCAATGTAAATTACTCAAAAATGTATATCATCAGAATAGTGACATTACGTACTTAATTGAGCAAGAGTACAGTGCACAGAAATGAAAGAGGAACCTGGTCCATATCAGTGGGAAATATATTGATAGAATGGTGGCTCTTCTTATGGTGTAGCAGTGATCCCTTTTCCGAATAAAGGATATTCTACATGCTGTTCTGATATACATATTAGGCCAGAATTACAATAAAAACTGATAGGAAAGAGACTGATATCAGATTTAAGAAGACACAGACCTTACATTTAATTCAGCCATACAGACAAAATAAAAGAGGTAAAGAGAACCTGAAATACACAATGAATTCTTAAGGCAATGGACAGTCTTATATTGTTTGCAAAATTTCAGAGTATAAAGTGGAAGAAAACCCTCCTAATCTCTGTCTTCCTCTTCCACAACACGTCCAGAACTCCTCCAGTAAATCTGAGATAGTTTGGGATTCTAGTTCATTACCCTTTTTATCCAAAATTTTGAGACTTTAGATCCAGATATGATACTGATAAAATCAGAGATTTAAATATGGCCTGGTTAGTAGCCTTTTCCAATAGAACATTAGAAAGCTCATTTGTTTAACTTTATATAACTTGATGATCCTATTGGGTTGACCGTTGAATTGTGTTGGAAGGCTTACATTTTTGTTTTGAATGTGTGTAGAATTGGCTCTCGTATATTTTTGGAACAGCCTCAAAAACAATCATCTAGTGGTATTTTTGAGGTCTTCAATTGACTTGAGATTTTTGTATACCTTTTTTTAAGTTGGTGCCATATTTCAATCAAACCCCCAAAAGATCTGCATATTCATTGGATCTATATTGTTCAACTCTACTGTACACAGTATCTATGTTCGTTTGTCTTTTGAGATGAATAAAACATGATTTGAGCCCCCCGCTGTTTCATGCATTTTATGCCCATTACTTCTGTCAAATCTTGCAATGCCTGCATGGAACTTGGCACTGATAAGGGAGATGTACGCACAGGTAACAGGATGATATCAACTCTCACTCCCAGGCAGAGGTATCACGGCCTGTTTGTTTTCAAGGCAGCCTCCAAATCTGTAATATGTCCCTGACACAAAAGAGAAAACTCAAACTTGGACCCTTCAATAAGAGTACGCTCAGCCAGGAGTAAATAAAGCCTTGATGCGGATATAGACTTGGTCTCTCAAAAAACAGAACTTGGCCCATAAGTCAGAACTTTTTACCCTTCAGAACTGTTTACTTCAACTCAGTGCTAAATTTATAATTAGTAGTAAGTACTTACTACTTAGTTTCTTATGTGCTTGTAAGTTGTAAATTTTGATTCTATTTATTTTTGAAAGTGAACTATGAACTTTGAGAAGTAATTATATTTTAATTTGATTAGATAAGCTGCAACCTACAATTTAATATGGATAAAAAACTATATTTC
>APFE030253299.1:341887-364150 GCA_000404065.3 Pinus taeda | reverse complement strand
TCTGACTCTCGAAAGCAATAGGGTGCCCATCTTTGGATAGCACTGCTCCGACTCCCTCCTCGGATGCATCACATTCCATGGTGAAGGGTTGGTAGAAGTCCGGAAGTGCCAAAACTGGACAACTACTCATCACCTCCTCGAGGCAGTCAAAAGCTACCTGTGCCCCACCTTTCCATGCGAAAGCCCCTCTCTTTGTCAAATCTGTGAGGGGAGTTGCCAATTGCGAAAATCCCTTGACGAATTTACGGTAATATGTGCAGATGCCCAAGAAGCCCCTCGGCGCTGTCACATCTCTGGGTACTGGCCAATCACAGATAGCTCGTATCTTCTCCTCATGGACCTTCACCCCATTTGTGCCAATGATGTGCCCCAATGAGAGCATCTCGGTTAGGCCAAACTCACACTTGGACAACTTGGCATAGAATTGCTGTTCCTCCAAAATACGCAACACCTCCTCCAAGTGCTGGAGATGCTCCTCCCAAGTCCTGCTGTAAATCAAGATGTTGTCGAAGAAAACAAATACAAACCTCTTGAATTTCCTCTAGAACACATGGTTCATACACGATTGAAAGGTAGTCGGGACGTTGGTCAACCCAAATGGCATGACCAGGAACTCGAAGTGCACATAATGGAACCGAAAAGCTGTCTTGGGGATGTCCTGATCCCTCACCCTGATCTGGTGGCACCCCAAACGTAGATCTATCTTAGAGAAGTACTTGGCTCCTCTAAGCTTATCCATCAACTCATCGATGCGGGGGATGGGGTACGATTTCTTCAGTGTCTTCTTGTTGAGGGCCCGATAGTCAATGCACATGCGCATGGTTCCATCCTTCTTCTTCACCAACACCATTGAAGAAGCAAAAGAACTGAACTTGGCTTAATGTGGCCCAATGCCAACAATTCCTTGATGGTCCTCTCAATCTTGTCCTTATAGGCCTTAGGATGCCTATAAGGGGTAGTGATCACCGCCTGCACACCCAACTCCAGCTCGATGGTGTGCTCGAATCCCCAATCGAGTGGCTTCCCTGGTGGGATATCCCCAAATACCACTGACTACCTATCCAACAAGGCCTATATGTCTGGAGGTGGTGGCTGGGCCTGCCCTCCAACCTTTGAAACCCTCAGCTCCACTGCCCATGCTATGCCCCCATTTCGCAGATCTGCCTCCATCCTATGCATTGAGACTGTCTGTGGTGGGTATGAATGCATGCCTCTAAGGACCACTGGTTTGCCATCCGGGCCAGTGAACTCCATCTCCAATTTCTTCCAATCAGTAGTAACTCACCCAAGGGAGTACAACCACTGGACACCCATCACCACATTGGTGTTTGGCACATCGACCACAAAGAAATGGTCCGTCATGGAGTAGTTCCCCATAACTACTATCAAAGTGGGCACATACGAGTGCATTGCATGGTATGGTCACCTGGTACCAAGACTAAAAAGCCCTCAAACTCGGTCATGGTGAGGCCCTCCTCTAAACCTACTAGGCATCTATGAAGTTGTGGGTAGCCCCACTGTCAACTAAGACCGATACTCGCTGCCCCTGTATCGTGCCTCTGATCCTCAATGTAAAAAATTTGGGGACCCTGCATAAAGAAGTAAGGACTCCCCCAGATGGGGCAAAGGATGCCCCTCCCTGTGCACGTGGTGGTGGTGGTCCCCTCTCTGTTGGGCTCTTACAATCTCCCATACTACACTCCTGCTCCACCTCATCCTCCTGGTCACTATCTGAAAAGACCTAAATGTAGTGTGCTTTGCCAACAGTGCACTGATGGCCTGGTGCCCAGGGCTTCCGACAAGTAAAGCACAACTTCCTCCTCCTGAGGTCCTTCCGTGTCTCATCATCCAGCTGCCCCCGTTCCTGGGTCGTTCTCTGAGGTGGGGGTCTAGTGTCATGCCCCTTCTAGGGAAAAGGGTTACATGTAGGAAAGGGTGCTTGTGTCTTGGGGATGGCCACCTGCAAATCTCTGGTGCACATAACTGCTTCCTGCAACGTGGAGGGTCTGCATGACTTCACCAGTCCACGTAGGGGCTCGAGTAAGCTCTCTATGAAGGTGTATACCCTCCGAGCATCTGATAGGTCTGACACCATCACTGAAACTCTCAAAAACTCTGAGATGTACTGCTCTGGGTTGCCTGTTTGGCGAAGTTAGCTCCCTGAAATGAGCCTCCGGATCCCTCTGATCAAAGCGCTCTACCATCCTCCTGGTGAAATCCTCATATGAAATCACATTGGCATGCCCTAGGGTGGCCAAGCCATGAAACCACCAGTCGTGGGCTTCCCCCTCCATGTATAGCGTGGCCATCTTGATGGCTTCCAGCTTTGTCATCTAGTTAAGCTGGAAATATGTGTCCATCTTCTCAACCCAGGCTCGGGCAGTGCACTTGGCAGTGCCATCGAATGTAGGGAAGTACATCCTCCCTATTGTCCTATACAACTCATAGCTTTGCATTTTCCCTGTCCTCCATAACCCTTGCTATTCTCATTCTGCTTGAGCTTGCAAAAATCTCTGAAAGGGAGTGCTTCCCTAAAGTCTGCACCCATGGATTGCCATTCTCTAAAGCATTCTCCCATCTGTGAAGGGTCTTTAGTCCCTGCTGGTTCAACTTATGCCACAGGCACGAAAGAGGGTAGTGTGGCTCGAGTTGACCCACTCGCTGATCGAGGTTGTGCTGCAGGTGAAGGGTGATCGAATTGTTGAGAGGCCCTAGAAGTTCCCCCAAAGAAGAATCCCCTAGGGGTGGTTCTTTCCCGGTTCTGCATTTTAATCTCCTCTAGCATCTCCTTCTGCCCCTTTGCTAGATCATTCAAAGCCTTCAAGAGGCTGTTAAAAGCCATCTCCTCCCTGCTCTTGGGCTCTCCCATGTCTTCCTCTGCTACTACTGTCTCCCCCCTATCCTCAGTGTTTGGAGTGATCTCCAGTTCTCTTTCTGTGCTTCGGTACGTTTGTCCCCTGTATGTAATATTCTGCTAGTCCCCTTCTCTCATAGGAGAAACTCCCCACAGCTGAGCCAAGACCGAGGCTCTAATACCACTGTAATGTTCCTAAATAGGAAATTAAGTGATAAACAAAGCAAGCAAACAACAATCAGAAATGTGAAATACACATCAGACATCCATGAAAACGCTGGAAATAGAGAACTGCTAAGTCATTTTATTAAATCATCAAGGGCAAATACAACAGTGAATGGAATGGTGCACCTAGGCTTGTCTTTAAGGACAAGCGTGACAAACCCAAGTGAGCAAATGTTGATCTAAAGGTTGCCCAATTGCTGCACTAGAACTGATTTGCGCTGCCCGGAAACTGCGGTGTTTGCTGGAACAAAAAGGCTGGAATCACTGCTTCCCGTACTCAGAAAATTATAAAACTTCAGCTCTCAGATCCTCAGCAAAAACCCACCAAAACCCATGAAGGGTTTGGCCTAGTTCAGACTTATGAAATTCGACCCCCAAGGAGCTTGTCCTCTGCTGACACTAACAAACTTAGCTTGCTTGAATTAAGTTGGGAAAGCTCTCCAAAACTACCCCAAATCACTGGGATGAGAGCTCCTATGAATTTCCTTCCTTTCCAACTGTGATTCGGGTGCTGTGGCGCTTCCCCTCAAGACCCACGTGATGCCTAGATTGGCCCTCTGCGCTGTCTTCCAAGGCTGGATTTTGAACTGCCTGTTTATTGCACTCTCCGCTCCAAAACTCCATCCAAGTGTTGACCTCCTAATGTCCTTCAACTCTCCAGGTTCCACCAGCTAATGCTGACCCAATGAAGCTCTGTCCACCACTGCGTGTTCCCTTCTCTGTTGGCCCAGAAATACGCGCTACTGGATGGTGTTTGAATTATCTGGCTATGAATACTCCGTGGTGCTCCTCAAGATGCTATGAAATTGCCTTCCTAGGGTGGCACTCGTAGCCCCCGAAGGTAAGGTTGAATCTCCCACTTGAGAGATTCGTGACTAAGTAGTGTGTTGACTCGGCTAAGCAGCTTGAGCAAACTGTCAAGTGATTTTCCATATGCAAGGACGAATGATTCCTCAAGTGAGGAGCTCTTCCTCCTTAAGACTCCGTGGGCCTCTCTTTCCACATGTGGGCCCCCTTCAATAGTCATATGCTTTCTTTCCAAGGCAATTTGAATTGCCCAATATGTTTTCCCAAGTGGGTGGCCCCCACCTTCCACTAGCAAAATAATCTGGCCTCATTTCTCCTAAGTTCCTAAGTCGAAATTGCTTGGGTCCTTTTTCCTTAGCAAAATTGTACAAAATTGTGGAGAGACAAACCCTGTTACAAATTCTTTTGGGAAGGGACATGACATGGATCTAGGTTTTCTTTAGGTGCTAGAAATCCTCAATGTTGGATGAAATTCATCAGCATCTCCCCTTTTAATGGTGAGGGTTTGCTAAAAACCAACAAACAATTTAAGTTAGAACATGCCTAATAAGAGGTTAAAGCTTAAAACACTTTAATACTATTTGCATATGTTAGCCCAAAATACTAAGTAAGAATCCCTATGACTAGAGCTAAACTAGATTGTTAGTTTTTGGTGGCATCGGAAGTGCTCTAGCCTTGAAAATTGGTGGAGAGGCTAAGGCACAAGAGTTCTAAATAACCCAGAAACCGTTTGTTGAAATTCCACCCGAATTGTATTTTAATAAAATAATTAATATGATTATTAGGGTTCCTAAGTCTAAACTTAGGAAAATTAAAATATTAATGGGTATTAATCAAAATATGGGTGAGAATGATCTAGAAGGCGGATCAGGTCAAGTTTTAATCTTAGCCGTTGATTAGAGACTTAATCTCGACCGTTGAAGTCTCGATGAGAAAAGTATAAGAAGGAGGCTTGGGGTTCAGTTAGAAAGACACGAAGAGATTGAGGAAATCGATTTTCTGAGGTGAGAAGTTCTCAAGAGGAAAATCGATTGGGGAGATCTTGCAGCAGATGGGCAGTGAGAATCCAGGAGAAGTAATTTTTTGAGAATACAAGGCAGAGAGAGGACAAAAAGATGTTCAGAGGAGGGCTGGCGCTGGCCTACGCAATGCTGACGTAGAGGCAACACAGTGAGTGAGGGGAAGTCGAGTTTCTGTCGAGGGAATTCGAAGTTCAGTTGCCGAAAGCTAGGGTGTGAGACTGGAGGCAAGAAAGTCGATTTCTCAGCTAGTAGAGGATCCAGAGTGGAGAGGCACTATAATACCCAAGAGGGGTGATGCAGTTTGACGCAGAGGCCATAGGAATGTGACATAGAGCCTTTAGAGCTAAGGATCAGTCACTGATTCTCCAATGACAGAGTGAGATTATTTCACGAGTCTTTTGTCTAATATTTTCTCTATAAAGGATTGCTAGTTGAGCATCCTAGGTTTGTATTCAGAATTTTCTCCTACATAATAATAAACCCTCAGAGCTGTTGCACCGGTTTTCCCACATTGGGTTTTTCCGGGGACTATTTTGTCCAAATATAACTATGTCCTATGTATCTTGTTCTTTGCTCTAGTTTCTGTTTCATGAGATCAAATATTTAATTAGTGTAGGTTGTAGAAGTAATTTGCTTCAGTATTTAGAAGAATAACTTGATGAATGTAATTTAAAAATCAAGTAGGTGAAGTAGATTCAAATTTTCTACAGTAGGGGTTCCTTTAGTGTAGGAATTTTCACATAGCTGACCAAGAGAATGTTGAAAATTGTAACTAGGTTCGGTCTTCATTATGATGTAACTGTAGTCATGACATTGTATATTTTGTAAAAAAAGATAAATGAAAGAAAAATAAAATTATATTTTATTTTGGAGTATGGGTTTCATACTGAAGTTTGAGTCAAAAGCATGTTGTTTGTGCTTTTAGGTCTAGGTCTTTCTAGGATAAAGAATAATATTGGACATGTGTTATAGTCCCTTTTGGACTCATTATAATGAAGGACCATATTTATTTTATCAAGAAAAAGCCATGGATAAGCCCAAGACCAAGTCAGCCTAAAGGAGGGCTATTCGATCCTCAAGAAAGGCTATAAACACAAGGGAGCTCGACTTTATTTGGACACTCAACTCAAGCAATTTTGATCTGCAATAGTGAAGGAGAAGAAGAGTAGCTGGGAGGACGAAGAAGAGGAGCAAAAGATGAAGTTTGCCAAGGAATCTTTCTCTTGTCTTGCTAGGGTTTATGTAGATGTTAGTTGTAGGAGGCCGAATTTCTATAGCAATTGCAGGGGTCGAAGTTGCAGTAGCAGTATCGAAGTTCTAGAAGTTGTCTTAAGGAAGATCTTGCTGGGGGCTGGCATGGGGCTTGGAGGGTTTGTTGGCTTGGATCTTTGGGTCTTGGAAGTCTCTTTGGTAAGTAGATTCTAAAGAAGAAGAGAAATTTTTTTTCTCGGTTTTCCCCTTGGAGTGGTTTTTCCCTGGCTTGGAGCCTATATCTTGTGTACTCCGTCTCTTTGTGATCTTCATTGTATTTGGTAATTGCTTGATGAACAAATATAAAGAAATAATAAAAGACCAACTAACATCACAAGGAATTATCAAGATAAGGAAAATAAGTTATAATCATCAAGTCTGCCTATTTTCCAACATGGTATCAGAGCTATAAGGTTCAAGGACATTGAATATCACTGTTTAGTTGGCACTATGACAAGGGTTATGAAGAAGGGTTTCAAGTTTCTTGGAAATCTTGCTACCTCCATGTTGAAGGTCATCTCCAAGCTAGCAAAGAAAGCAGTAGAAGGAAGTGTGTTCTTCGCTTTATCAAGCACCTTCAAGGATGAGAATGTATAGGTTATCGACATTGGTGCCTCCAGACATATGACAGGAGAATGTAGTTAACTTCAGACTTTGTCAAAGGGAAATTCTTCTCATTCAAACGAACTTGGAGACAACAAGAGCTATCTAGTGAAAGGCATTGTAACGACCTATCTCTTAATAAAAATAAATTATATTAATTAATAAAATGATTTAAAATACATACATACATACATATATATATATATATATATATATATAATATATATATATAATTATAAGAAATTAATGTAATGTTATGATCTTAACAATATTTTAATAAATCATAAAGTGATATCTTTAATTAAATTTGAAATACTTATATACGTGACCATAACAGTGTGATAGAGGAGGCGGGAAATGGAAGGTGTCACCTGCAGATTAAGTGGTGGGCTGCTGTTGGAAGGGCGGCCACCGCCAGAGACTTGATAAAACCACCGCGTAGAAGGTTACGAATGGGGGGGAAGGAAGGAAAAGAACAGGGGAAGAAAATCTGAAGGAGGAGGAACATCATCTAAGGAAATTACCCACAGGAAGAACTTGAGTTGTTCTGAGGTTACGGGCACGGGAGAACAATGGGCTTCTGTTAAGAAGCTTACTGGATTGAGTAGCCAGGTTCTGCTCAGTTTGGCTGGGTGGATTCGGTCGTTTGGTAACTGTAGCAGCGCAGCTGGAGATATCTTCAACGGCAGGGACACAAATTATTCAACCGCAGCGGCACAGGAAACATTACAATGGTAAAGACATATGAGCGACGACGACGTGATGGGGCAGCATCACCATCATTAATGCCGCCACTATCGCCATCATCATCCCCATCGCCACCACTATCACCATCATCTCCACCAAGACCATTATCAACATCAATCGCTCCAGCACCAGAGTTGACCGTGATAATGAACTCATTGGAAGACTTATTGGAGACATTAAAAGAATCAACTAAGGCTAAGACCAAAGAAGAACTTCAACCCTTAACTACCAGTTCAGCGGAACCAAAGAATTTTGAGCACAAAAGATCAAAAGAAGATATTTCTAAGGAGCTTTAGAAAATTAAACTCCCAGAGTTTTCAGGAGGTCGAGTAGGTGAACGCGCTGAGGCATGGTTAGAAGGAATGAACAGATGCTTTAGATTAAGAGAATATTCTTCTTCGGCAAAAACAAAAATTGTTGTATTTCAATTAAAGGAAAGTGCCTTGATTTGGTGGGGAAATCCGGAAAAGCAACTGCACCTTACATCAGATAATGTTCCTTGGGAACTATTTGAGGAAAGATTCCGCGCAAAGTATTTACCTCCATACTTTCAACAACAGCAAGCCAGAGCCTTCCATACTTTAGTTCAGGGTAATAAAACAGTGGAAGAGTACGAGATAAGGTTTATGGAGCTTGTAAAATACATTCACTACTTAGATTCTGATGAATGTCAAGCTGAATATTTGGGTTAAATTCTCGCATCAAAGCCTTGGTGAGCATGTGGAAACCATCATCAGTAGCTGAGGCGGTAGAATGTGGTCGTTATGCAGAAGAGCACCTAGGAATCAAAAAAGATGTAGGGCCAGCAGAACTTGTTCAATCAGGATTTCCAGGAAAAACTCCTCGGAATTTCTTCAGAGGAGGTAGCTTGAGGCCACCTTACGGTAATAGATTTACCCCAAGAAATGTAGGAACAAGAGCTCCCATGGTAGTAAACATCAAACACCAGTCCATGGACATCTCGTGGAACTGCCAGTAGAGGAAGAAATTCGAGAGGAATCAACATGAGAGGACGAAGATCTTTATCTAGAAATTCACGCCCTGATTCAAGAGGATCAACGCAGCTTAATTGTTAGGGATGTGGAGGACCGCATTTTCAACATGATTGCCCAGAAGCTTTGTCAAATATATTGCATAGGACTGGAAAGGAACCAATATCAAACAATCAAGGTAATCATAGAATTCATGCAATAGTCAGCAATGACCAAGCCGCACATCAATCCACTGTAGTGGAATCTTCAGGTATTATCAATGGTATAAAACTCAAAATCTTATTTGATACTGGTGCCACAGATAGTTTCATTTCGTCATATGCATTAAACAAATGTGGGTTGGCAGCTCGCAGACAAAATGATTTCAAACAGGTGGAAATGGCCTCAGGAGAACTCCAATCCATGGGCTTAAGTGTGGATCAATGCAAAATTGACCTAGGGGTCTGTACGACTAAACTGAAAGTTATGTCACAGCCTTGGGAACTTATGATCTTATCATAGGTATGGCTTGGCTAGAAGCTCATCAAGCTTGGGTAGACTGTTATGGGAAAAGAATTCTAGGTATAAATGATGAAGGAGAAGTAATCCAAATTCAAGGAATCAAGAGAAAAGTATCTTTACGCTACATATCAGCAATGAAAATGAAGCGTTGTTTAAGGAAGGTTGTCAGGCATATGTAATTCAAGAAGTAAGCAAAGAAAAATGACCATCCTTAGAACAATATCCGGTGTTAGCCGAATTTCCGGATATATTTCCAAAAGAACTACCAGGGTTACCCCCTGTAAAAGAGCTGGATCTCACTATTGAATTAAAACCTGGTACCCAACCGATCTCTAAAACGCCTTATAGAATGACAGCTCCAGAACTTCAAGAATTTCAAATTCAATTGAAGGAACTACTGGATATTGGACATATTCGACCCAGTATATCACCTTGGGGCGCTCCTGTAATTTTTGTGAAAAAGAAAGATGGATCTTTAAGATTATGCATAGATTATCGAGACTTGAATCGAGCTACAATAAAGAATCAATATCCTATGCCTCGAATCGATGATCTTTTCGATCAAATGAAAGGAGCTGCTGTCTTTTCAAAAATTGATCTTCGATCAGGCTATCATCAGCTAAGGATTTCTGAAAGCGATATTTCTAAGACATCATTCTGGACACGTTTTGGACATTATGAATTTACTGTGGTACCATTTGCATTAACAAATGCACCTGTAGTATTCATGAATCTTATGAATAATGTTTTCCGTGAATATCTTGATCAATTTGTACAAGTCTTTTTAGATGATATTCTCATCTATTCCAAGAATAAGAAAGAGCATGAAGATCATTTACGGACAGTATTGTCCTGCCTTAGAAAACATCAGTTGTATGGAAAATTATCCAAGTGTTCATTCTTTCAGGAAAAGATTCATTACTTAGGTCATATCATATCAGGTGAAGGGATTTCAGTAGACCCTGAGAAGGTAAAAGCAATCATGGAATGGCCAATACCGAAAAACACACATGAAATACAAAGCTTTATGGGTTTAGCCGGTTACTACCGAAGATTTGTGGAGGGATTTTCCAAAATTGCAAAGCCGATTACAACCCTTTAGCTTAAAGGTGTTAAGTGTGAGTGGACTGAGGAATGTAATAAAGCATTCTCTGAACTCAAAAGACTACTCACCAGTGCACCAACCCTAAGAGTCCCTGATATGGACAAAGATTTTATGGTATGCACTGATGCATCCAAACAAGGGTTGGGTGTAGTATTGATGCAGGATAGAGGAGTGATAGCATATGCTTCCAGAAAGTTAAAACCTCATGAAGAACTCTATGCTACTCACGATTTAGAGTTAGCCGCTGTAGTACTAGCTTTAAAGATCTAGAGACATTATCTAGTGGGGCGAAGTTTTACACTTAAAAGCGACCATCAAAGTCTACAATATTTGTTCACCCAAAGAGACTTAAATGCCAGACAAAGGCAATGGAGTGAATTCCTAAGTGAATATGACTTTGGAATATCATACATTAAGGGAAAAGAAAATGTAGTAGCAGATGCTTTAAGCAGAAGACCATGGATATTCTCTCTCATACCTATCAAAGTAGGCTTAAGGTAACGAGTACTAGAATATCTCATAAAAGATGGCTAGTATTTAAAGGTGAGATGTAGTCTTGAGGGTAAAAAGCCAAAAGAATCTAAGTTTGAAGGATATGAACTAGAAAAAGATGGAATCTTACGATTCCATGGGAGGATGTATATTCCTGATAATAAGGATCTTCGAGACACTATCCTTAGAGAAGCCCACAGAGCAGTATATTGTGCACACCCTGAAGTAGGGAAAATGTATGCGGATACTAAGAAACTCTTCTTTTAGTCAGGCATGAAACGTGATATCGCTCAATTTGTTGCAAAATGTTTGGAATGTCAACAAGTAAAAGCAGATCATTGTCACCCAGCAGGTCTCTTGCAACCTCACGACATTCCTATGACCAAATGGGAGATTATCTCTATGGATATTATCACTGGGCTACCTCTTACTTCTCAAAGACATAATGCCATTCTGGTAGTAGTGGATAGGTTAACGAAAAGCGCACATTTCATTCTCGTAAGAGATACTTACAAAGTTGCTGATGTAGCTCGAGTATTCATAAATGAAATTATCAAATTTCATGGAGTACCTAAAAAGATTATATCCGATAGAGATTCACGATTCACTGCAAGATTCTGGACTTGCATGCAGTCAACCTTAGGAACTCAACTAAATTTAAGCATTGCTTACCATCCTGAGACTGATGGGCAAACAGAAAGGGTAAATCAAGTACCTGAAGACATGTTGAGAATGTATGTTATGGATCAACAATCACACTGGGAAAAGTATTTACCCTTAGTCGAATTCGCATACAATAACAGTTATCACAGTTCGATTGGAATGCCTTCCTTTGAAGCATTATACGGCAGACCTTGCAGAACACCGTTAAGTTGGGACAGGTTAGAAGATCGAGTGATAATAGGACTAGAATTAATCCATGAAATGGACGAGCAGGTAAGACAAATTAGACAACGATTAAAGGAAGCTCAGGATAAACAAAAAAATTATGCTGATGCTCACAGAACTGATAGGAAGTATGAAGTAGGGGATCAGGTTTTCATCCGCATCAAACCAAATAAAAGTACTATTCGATTCGGAAAAGGGACAAAGTTGTCACCTCGATTTATTGGACCATTTAAAGTCACGGAAAGAGTTGGACCTGTCGTCTATCGTCTTGCCTTGCCACCTCACTTGCATAAAATTCATAATGTATTTCATGTATCTGTATTAAGACATTATATAGCTGATCAATATCATAACCTTCAATGGAAGGAATTGCAGGTATCGGACGAGGGAATCGTATTGGTCGAACCATTACGTATACTGGAACGTAGGGTTTGACAGCTCAGAATTCGCTTGGTAGACCAAGTTAAGGTTCAATGGGACAAGTATAGTCCTGGATAAGCTACTTGGGAAGATACAGTGGACATATGTCAAAAATACCCTAATCTGTGTCAATTTTGAAGAACTTTAAACTATGTTTAGCATATATTTACTTCACTGCAAATCAGAGACTCAGAACCATTTTGAATGATTATATATAAACCTGTAATTTTGTGACATAATATATATGTTTAAATTCTGCTGGTACATGGATACCAAAAACGAAATATGTTGTTGATCTTACTAAATTATAGTAGTCAAAGTAAAGTTTAAGACAATTAAATGATTTTACTTCTGATAGGAATTAAGATATGATAAATCTGTTTTATTTAAACATGTCAATATGATCGATGGAATCAAAATCAAGGAATAATTACATTTTAAATGAAAGTCAATGACATGAATAGAATATGGCAAAATATGTTATACTGTAGTTGACATATGTGAATTATACATAAGTTATTTTGAATATGCTAATGCACATTTTATAAATGCATGGATAAATGTATGATTGCAGATAATAACAGTTACCAAAATGACCATGTGATGACAGAACCTCAGAACAATTAAGGCTCAAAGAGATTCTATGATAGGGTATTAACCCAAATTCTACTGGGAGGGGTGGAGGTGTTGCCCACCGTTTATCCTCTGAACCCTGGAGTCATGGGAGGACTATGCGAATCACGCTCCCCTAGAAGTGTGATGATGACTGCCGGATGCCTACTGGGAATCAGGTCGGTATAACCGACGCTGTCACCCTTAGAGTTTATGAATGGTTAAATCAGTAAAACTGACGTCATGGCATACTCCAGTAGAGGACAGATAGGATGGGAGCGGAAGAGATTAGGAAGGATAGGATGATTTTAGAATAGCTTGGGAACTTGGTTAGACGCTTAGAGCAAGGCATGACCATTAAAATCATAAACCTAAAAATATTCAAAACACCAATTTTATAGTCCCCTTATATTAAATAAGAATTTAACCTCAGTTTACAATCCTAAGAGGAATGTACTAATTGCTATCATAAGTAATCAGATAAGATAAAACCCTAACTTTGGGACGAAGCTCTCTGAAGGGGGAGTGTATGTAACGACCTATCTCTTAATAAAAATAAATTATATATTAATTAATAAAATGATTTTAAAATACACACACACACACACACACATATATATATATAAAAGAAATTAATGTAATGTTTTTTTTTTTTTCTTGGTAAAACTAGCTAGTCTATTATATTATATTTATAGGAAAATTTTACAAGCAGTGAAACAGGACTTCCATGGTCGCCAGTGGCGCCTTGGATATCTTAGCTTTGAAGCAAAAAGCTCCCACGCAGGGGCAGCATCGACAGGACTTCCAAAATTCCCCAAAAAACTAACTGAGGCTGGAAACCAATTCGACTTGACAGTCAACAGAACATGGAACATTGAGTTAAACATGAGCATGACGGCCCACGCAGGGGCTTCCTTCAAAACCAGACTGTAGACCGACACAAACGAGACAGACTGAGAGTAAACTAGACCAAAACAAACGAGACAGAATGAAAAACTGCAAGTGAACAAACACAGTGCTAACCCGTACCCATATACCCGCAGCAACCTTTATCCTGGACCCGAGCTGAGAGAGAAAGGCATGAGCCGGTGCGCGCATCAGAGGATCATTCATCGCCGAGACTTTTTTCCTCCACGATAGTGCACCATCCCTGACCCTCAGGGATTCCTTCCCACATGGCGGACCATTTATCCTTTGCTGTGCCTTGAGGTTCCTGCGCTTGGGGATGCGAGGGAGCATGCAGAATCTCCTTCCCTGAGGTGCCCACCTCAATTGGTGGCTGCAGAACAGGGCTCTCCTTTCCAGTGCCCTCTGGAGGTGGTTCCACCATTCCTGGAGGCGTCCCACAATCATTCCCTTCAGGAGCTTGAGTAAAAAGAACTGAAATATGAGCATTGATACCTGCACTATCCTTGGAGTTGCCCAGGGTGAACATAACCGAGCCAAATGCTGGAAGGACTGGCTCCCCTTCGCTTGAGCTGCCAACCTCCATGAATTGCCCAGCTTGGAGTGGCTTAACCCTTGCCCTCCTATAGCAATAGCAGCAGCAGCAATGGTGGTGCTCATTCGCTGCCGGAGGACGAGAGGATGAGCCTCGCCCAGATCCCCTCCTGCAAGGTTGCCGCTCCCGTAGCCTCGCCATGGACAATCCTCCGTCTCCCTTGATAGCCTGGGGTGACTTGTGAGACCAACCACAAGGCGAAATTCGCCACAAGTACCTCCCAAATGCGACAACCTCTGAGTAGCTGCTGCCTGAGGGAGGAAATTCCTTCCTCGTAACCAGAATGCCCTGATTGCTCTTGATTTGCCACTTCCCCCCAAGACAAGAGCCTGAATTGGAGCGACGAAAAGCCAAGATGGCTGGTGGAAGTGGTAGGATAACCGCCCACCTCTGTGTCTGCACCTGCGTCGAATGCCTCTACGTCTGCAACTCCCCAGCTCCACCATAACGATGAACTGGCTTCTGCTCATCCGCACCTTGATAACCCGCCTCATTCCCTCGTTGGGAGCGAGCAATAACTGCAACCATCTCTTCACTCTGCTTGGCATTGAATGCCCAGAGCTCAGACTGCGCAGAATTAAACCTTTGACGGCTAATTCCATCAAACATTAATATGAGCACGGGGCGGCACATGCTGGACATGTGGCTCGACCCTTTGAGACGTGCCATCACCCGCATCCGGGGAGAAATTAATGTAATGTTATGATCTTAACAATATTTTAATAAATCATAAAGTGATATCTTTAACTAAATTTGAAATACTTATATACGTGACCATAACAGTGTGATAGAGGAGGCGGGACATGGAAGGTGTCACCCGCAGATTAAGTGGTGGGCTGCTATTGGAAGGGCGGCCACCGCCAAGAAACCTGATAAAACCACCGAGCAGAAGGTTATGGACGGGGGGGAAGGAAGGAAAAGAACAGGAGAAGAAAATTTGAAGGAGGAGAAACATCATTTGAGGAAATTACACACGGGAAGAACTTGAGTTGTTCTGAGGTTCTGGGCATAGGGGAACAGTTGGCTTCTGTTAAGAAGCTTATTGGATTGAGCAGCCAGGTTCTTCTTAGTTTGGCTGGGTGGATTCGGTCGTTTGGTAACTGTAGCAGCGCAGCTGGAGACATCTTCAACGGCAGGGACATAGCTTATTCAACCGTAGCGGCACAGGTAGGTACCTCAACAGTTCTGTTAATTGATTTTGTCAAATTTCAGGAAATTGTTTCAAGGTTCATGATATAAATCCCTTACTGTTGTTTTTACATTTGTTATGGTCTTTACATGCATTGGGTCTTCATCATTGGAGCTCGAGTCAAGTGGAAGCATTCACCTCATCAACATCTTATATGTTCTAGGTTTGAAGAAAAATTTACTTTCTATTTCTTGTCTAGAGGATAAGGGTGATAGAGTTGCTTTTGTTGATGGCAAGGTTTTGATTTGGGGTAAGGGCTTTACTATTAATGAAGCAAAGTTGTTTGGGGTTCGTGAGGGAACATTGTATAGACTCTATGCATCTCTAGTTCAAGCCCTATTACACTTGGAACTTTGGAAGTGAGTCCTTCTAAACTATGGCATACAAGGTATGGACACCTTCATCATAAGATTTTTCCATCTCTGAGTCGAATGGTCAATGGCATCCCCGAAATAAAGGAAGATCATGAAGGAACTTGTAAGGGATGTGCTATAGGAAAGAATGTAAAAAAACCATTTGCAAGTAGTGACACCAGATCTAAGGAGATTTTAGATCTCATGCACTCGGATGTATGTGGACCCATGGTAGTAAAGTCTCTTGTTGGGCATCGATATTATGTGACATTCATTGATGATTACTCAAGAAACTCTTGGCTATATCTTCTCAAGAACAAGGATGAGTTATTTAGTAAGTTTCAGGAGTTCAGGAATGAAGTGGAAAACCTGACTGAGAGAAAGATCAAAACTCTGAGGTTCGATAATGGTGGAGAATACACCTCCAAAGAATTAATAGCTTTCTGCAAGGAAGCAGGAATCAAGAGGGAGCTCATTATTCCCTATAATCTTGAACAAAAATGGAGTGGCAGAAAGGAAGAACCATACTATTGAAGAATGTGTCAGATCTATACTACATGATCAAGATCTCCCTCAATTCCTATGGGCAGAGGCATATATAACAATTGTTTACCTGCAGAACTAAAGTCCTCACAGGATCCTCAACAACATGACTCCAGAGGAAGCATTTATAGGAAAAAAGCTAAGTGTGGATCATGTTCGTATATTTGGGTGTCCTGTGTATATTCATGTACCCAAGGATAAAAGAAAGAAGTTAGATCCTACCAGTTTAAGGGGCATCTTTGTTGGTTATAGTGCTTCATCCAAAGCATACTGAATCTATATCAAGGAGGACCATTGAATTGAGGTAAGCAGAGATGTCATCTTTGATGAGAGTATAACTTACAAGAAATCAAAGGATGTTCTAGTTGACTTCGATGAAGAAGAGATACCCATCTTTGAGGATATCTCTAGGGATAATGATGGTCAAGAACCGAGACCTACTCAAGATGTTGAAGGTCCTTGTGAATCTATACATCAAGTAATTGTTCCATAAAATCGAAAGAGGCTTGTTTGGTTGAACACTACTCTTTAATGTGAAAATTCCTAAGCTGGAATCCCTACTGCAACAAACTGATGTTACTTCTCCTACTTGTTAATCCATGCAATTTATTTTATGTGTTCTACGATAAATATCGAAGCAAATACATCTGCAACCTTCACTTAATTAACATATATGCGGAAACAAAAAACTGAGCAAGAAAGAAAAATAGAACACATAGGACACAATTATTTTTGAACAAAATGTCCCCGGAAAAACCTAATGCAGGAAAACTGATGTAGTAGCTTTGAGGGATTATTATTATGCAGGAGAAAATTCTGAGTACAATTCTAGGATGTTCAACTAGCAATCTGATACAGAGAGAATATTGAGCAAGAAACTATTGAATGATCTCACCCTGTCACTGGAGAATCAATGACTAATCCTGCTACTCTGCAGCTTTTGCGTCACCCTTTGTGTGGCCTCTGCACAAAACTGTGTCACCCTGGGTAGCTTTTGCATCACCCCTCCTACGTACTACACTGCCTCTCCTCTAGATCAATATGCTTTAAAAGTTTGACATGATGGATTACAAGCCTATGATGACTTCGATGATTACAAATTTGAAGAAGTTGAGGAGTTCAAAGTCTAGTGTGGTAGACTCTACTTGCTACAGATAATTGATTGGGTCCTTGATTTATCTGGTCAACACTAGACCAGACATTTGTTTTGCAGGAAATGTCCCCAGTCAGTTTCAGATAGAGCCAAAACCTAATCATTGGATTGCAGCAAAGCACATCCTAAGATATTTGCGAGGGACTATACATCACTGCTTTAAGCGTACTAGTTATGAAATCCAACTTGTGGGATATACATATTCAAATTTGGGTGGTGGTGAGATAGATGGAAAAAGCACAACAGGAGGATGCTTCAGCCTTGGGTTTTCCATGGCTTCATGGATGAGTAGAAAGCAAGATACTGTTGCTTTGAGCATTGCTGAGGCTGAATATGTTGCTACAAGTGAAGTCTGTCGGGAAGCAGTTTGGCTCATGAAGTTGCTATCAAACCTGTTTGAAGGACCACTTAACCTTACATGGATACATTGTGATAATGAGAGTTGCATAAGATTGACAGAAGACCTGGTGTTTCATTCTAAGACAAAACCACTACATCAGAAGCTTGGTACAGATAGGGTTGTGGAGCTGCACTATATACCTACATATGAATAGGTAGTAGACATACTAACTAAAGCGTTACCAAACAAGAAGCTTGAGTACCTGAGAGGTAAGCTTGGTTTGGTGGATATCTCTTCCCTAATTGAGAGGGAGGGATATCAAATAGTTCTTGTCTTTATGGGTCAAGCACTAGAGTAGGACTAACAGTTGTAAGTCTTAGTGAAGGCCATAAAGAAAGAATGGAGTCTGGAGGATTGGAGAAGCATCTAGATTGGAACTTCTTATGGATTGGAGAATCCATGAAAAGAAGTTGATGACCGATGCTCTTTGAGGATGAGGTACGGCATCTAAGATAAGAGTAGTTGAAGAGGACCGATATTCTTCGAGGATCTAGGTGTTGGGAATCAAAGATAAGAATAGTCCTAAAAGGATATACCTTGTAGACATCCGGATGGGGTATGTACCTTGAGAGGTAGTGTAGCAGCTCACGTAAAGCCTCCCAGCATAATGCTCATTAATAAAGATGAACTTGTCTAGTCAAGGCCTTGAGGGATAGTGCTAGTTATGATATATATAAAAAGATGCTTGACAAAGATGGCTTATCAACCCGACTCTTCTTATGAGAATGCTTCAAGATTGAGATTCCTTGTACCATGAATACCTCCTTATTTAAGAGGGAGTGTTGAAAATTGTAACGAGGTTCGATCTTCATTGAGTCAAAAGCATGTTCTTCGTACTTTTAGGTCTTTCTAGGATAAAATAATAATATTTTTCATATGTCATAGTCCGTTTTGGACTCATTGTAATGAAGGAAAATATTTATTTTATCAAGAAAAAGCCATGGATAAGCCCAAAGACCATGTCGACTCAATAGCAAGTTCAAGTTGGCCTAAAGGAGGGCTATTCGACCCTTAAGAAAGGTTATAAATACAAGTGAGCTCGACATCATTTGGACACTCAACTCAAGCAAGTTCGATCCACAATAGCGAAGGAGAAGAAGAGTAGCTGAGAGGACGAAGAAGAGAAGCAGAAGCCAAAGTTTGTCAAGGAATCTTTTCTCCTGTCTCACTAGGGTTTGTGTAGCTGCCAGTTGTAGGAGGCTGAATTTCTGTAGCAGTTGTAGGGGGGCCAAAAATGCAAAGCCGAAATTCTTTTGCAGGGGTTGAGGTTGTAATAGTATCAAAGTTCTGGAAGCTGTCTTAAGGAAGATGTTGCTAGGGGCTGGCTTGGGGCTTGGAGGGCTTGTTGGCTTGGGTCTTTGGGTCTTGGAAGTCTCTTTTGTAAGCAAATTCTAAAGAAGAAGAGAAGCATTTTTTCTGGGTTTCCCCCTTGGAGGGGTTTTGCCCTGACTTGGAACCTATATCTTGTGAACTCTGTCTCTTTGTGATCTTCATTGTATTTGGTAATTCCTTGATGAGAAAATATAAATAATTAATAAAAGACCAACTAACATGACAAGTAATTATCAAGATAAGGAAAATAAGTTATAATCATCAAGTCTCCATATTTTCCAACAAAGAAAACGAAGAAAACTTGGTCCTCTCTTAGTTAATCTATTGATGTAAGGAAAACAGTCAAAATGAAGCCTTTTATGCTTGATATAACAATGTAAAGCACAAAAACAAGTAACCAATAAATTTTGATATTTAGATGTGGGAAGAAAGAAGAGTTTTGGGGATCCTTGAAGCCCTCTTGATATCGCTTTTGAAGCCCTTTGGAGAGTTCTTTGGAGAGTTGGGACTAGTGCTTACGGAAATGGCTTGAAGGTGGTTGATTCAATTGAGAATCTGGCCAACTCCACGCTTAAAGAGTAACCTATACAACACTAGAACAAGTCTTGCAATACGACATTAGTAGCTTAGGTGGTTTTTAGAATTTCCCAAACCCAACACTCGGTATTCTGTTCCTAGCAATTATTAATTCGACGAATACACGTCTAAGTTCCTAACCAAAAAATATTTAGTGGAATGAAAATTACTCAATCTGAAGCACATACACATAAACATATTTCTACCCAATCTATAGTTCTTCATTAATAAATTAATCACATAACTTACTTGGGCTCTTGTCTTGGGATAATGGCACAATTGAGAAAATACAGATTCCAAAATTGATCACCAGCCTTACTGTACTCTCTCGGACTGAGCACACACTCACTGAGAATCCTCTCTCAATCTTGTGCTGCTATTGTGTCTTAGTTCATCAATTTAGGCTCAATTTATAACTTTCCTAAGCTAAGATTGACGGTCAAAATTAGCTCATCAAGTTAACTGAAGATAAGTAACTTTACTTTAGTTAACTATCCTATCTTTAGCTTTCTCTACTTTAACTCAAGTACAAGTCATAAATTTAGCTTGCTTTACATGCACATCTCATGCATGTCACATGCAACACATCAACATGCATGCAACTCACATGCACACTCTACATGTCGCATGCAAGCTCTTAAGGAGGCAATCAAGGTCCTTCTAGTCAAGACACAAGACTAGAAGTACTTTCCAAGCTACAAATCTCAACACTCCCTCTTAGCGAGGGAGGCACTTCTGGAAGAACCTCTACCACTTGAATCTGTCTCCAACGCCACCACATTATTTGTTGCTCACTCTGAACTAGAAGACTCCCCTGCTACTTGCTGCGGAGTTTGATCTAAATACCTGTTCCATCCAAACATGCTCCTAGGATCCTGGCCCTAAGCGCCTAACAATGTCATATCATACCAGCTGAGGTTCCTAGAAGTACTTAAAGAATCACTTTTCCTCCCCACCTGCTCCCTCTTAGCAACTGACGTTGTTCCTATATCCAAGATCCCTTCGGACATACCCACAGGCTGTCCCAACAATATGTATGACCCCCCTATTTGATGCCAAGCACTACATTTTCATCCAAGGTCGCTCCCTTTGAATATAGAAGCAAGGTTGTAGGGAGCAATGCCCCCTTGAATCTGCTCTCGAAGCGCGCTTTGTTTAGGAGCGCTATGGGAGTGCTCCTGGGAGCGTGCTCCTAATTCGATCCCATTTGGGAGCAAATTTCGAGAGTGCGCTCTTGCCAAAAAAAATTCGCTCCCTCCCTAGTGCTTTCATAGGTGGTTAAGATTCTCAACCTTAGCAATGTTAGCAATCAATGGTAATGTTAATTGTTGAGTATGTTGTCATTGATGTCATAGGGGTGGAGGATATTGTCATTGATGTCCTTAGTATGTTGACAAGCATGAATGAGATGATGCATTAATGAAACCCTAACTCTAGGGTTTGGATCCCTTGGAAAATGATCATACCCCAAATCATAAACCAATGGATTTGCATTGGAGACCACATCATTGGATTATCTTCATCATGACGATGCTGACGGTATGTGGAGCGCTTTGTGGGTCCTCACGGTTTGAGAGGTATGCTTGTTGAAAGTTGGTGATGCTAGTCAATGGTCAAAAACCCAAAGGAGGTGCTACAAAGAAATATATTTATTTTGAGAAATTCAAATTAAAAGGGTATGATCAAATTCAAAAAGGGAGAGGGGATTTCTATAAAAAATTAATCTAAATTAATTGAAGTCAGCCTAATGGTATGAAGGATTTTGGCTCCAACGAATTTGAATTATGAATTTCAAATATCCCTCCAAATTCTAGTAGGCCTAATTTAAATTTCAGCTCCAAAAAATTTTGAATTCAAATTTTTTTATTCTCCCTCCTAATTTAAGGTTGACCTCTCTCCAAAGCTTAAGTCAACCCTCCTTACAAAAGCGACCTCCACTCCTTTATAAACATGGCCTTTCCTCTCTCCAAATAGAAAGAAGAAAGCATGAATTTATGAGGTAGCAGGTTATCTCTGCGACCCAGGTTATCCAAGAAGGTTGAAGTTGCAGAAGGGTTTAGTGTTCTTTTTGACTGAATTTTTGGCTCAAGGGTTTTGGTTTTTCTCACCTATTCTCATATATCTATGCGGCTCTTGTAGACCAACTAAGGAGATTCGTTTTGATTATTTGGCACAAGACTATCACTCAAGACCTTTCGGCCCTTGTAGCAGACTGAGAATTGTTTTGAGACCAACCATAATATCTCTGTGGTTTCGCTGACTGAAGAAGGTTTTTCTGGACTAGTTTGAGTAGGGCTTATTTGGACAGGATTTCGGTCCCCTAAAGGAAACATCTTGAGACCTAAATTCAGTTTTCCTATCACAGATCGTGGTGAGTTGCTGGTTTATCAGTTCCTTATCTCTGATTACTAATTATTGAAGAACCGTGCTCTCATAGTTGCAGGAATCGCCCCCCCCCCCTCCTAAGCCGGAATCGCGACCTGAGGCGAATCGTTCCGGAATCTCCAGGCGAAGCGCGATTCCGAATTTGAGGTGGCGCGATTCCTAGTTTTTAAGTGCGATTCCTGCCATTTTAGGTTGCTTTGCCCCGGAATCGCGCTTCGGAATCGCGCAACCTGGACGCAACCTGGGCGCAACCTGGGCGCAACCTGGACGCAACCTGGACGCAACCTGGGCGCAACCCGCGGGGCAGCAAAA
>APFE030253299.1:264827-341271 GCA_000404065.3 Pinus taeda | reverse complement strand
TAGCAGACGCTTCCGCGGACGCTTCGCTTCCTAGATTTTTGGAAAATGACGCTTCCGCGCTCCGCGCTTCCGCTTTGCTCCCGCTTCGTGCAACATTGCCGGTGCTCTAGTTCGTTTTGTTGGTTTGTGAAAATGGCTCCTTAGTAGCATCAATATCTGAGATTAGAACTGAAGTTAGCATACTTCCTCTGAAGTAATTAAATGTTCTTAAGCTTACTATAGTCGCATGAATTTAGATTTGAAGCACACTTGTCCTTCAACTCTATGGTACCTTGCTTGACATTACTAAGGTTGTGCATGGAATTGGCTATTCGAAGGATAGATCCCAAAGGCACATTTGCTGGATTCCATAGTAATTTTTGAGCCCATTCAAGACTTATCTAAAGTACTGGACGAAAGTGATTGTAGAACCGTGATTCGGTTGAGGCAAATCCATGTATCATTATGGCATGTTTCTGAGGCACTCTCTAGAGAAGTTGTGGGTTTAATATTTGAGATTCGTTGAGCTAACCTAAGATGACTAGTGTGGCCTATTACGACAAGGTTTCAAACCATTATCTGAATTGGTTCAGCCCTAGAGCAGACTCCAATTTGAGATTGTTTGACACTCTGTCCTATGCCCTAAACAGAGGTTCAAGAGCCACCTTATAACACTACAGTGTCTCCTAAGGTTCGTAAGATTTTGGCTCAAATCCATAACCTTTTCCAGGACTGTACGACATATAGACTTGGCCTATTGATGATGACTGAACAATATACAACTTTCACCTAGCTCTTGTGTTATTTGCTCAAATCTAAGGCATGCTTTTGAGATAAACAATTTCTGAGGTTGGTTAGCTTAGTATTGTATGGTAGATCGGAGATATGATAAGAACATTTCTGTTAGACATACTGTGACTAGGTGTTTCGATAATCGTCATTTAAGTAGACCTTGCATATCTAATCTAGCATATTAGAATTCTGTAGTAGGTTGATTTGAAGACTGATATGTGACCAGCATATTACAATAAACAACAGTGAATGAAGCAACCTTTGATTTGAAGGGTACGGTATTGACAATCTTAGTTCTGAAGGATCATTCACTAGTTGTGAGGGGTTCTCATCTTTAGCACAGGGCAAATCACTGATCTCTGTAGTTTTGGTAAGTTTCTTTTGTGGCCTAGTTCTAATAACCATGAATCAAAGGTGACATATTACATCAGTTCTTGGAAAGCATCTAAGGCACGTATTATATCAGTACTTTGAAGGCCTCTTAGAAACAACAGTGATACACTGCATTAATGGTTCAGACACATATTGCTGACATGGTACACTTTGTCTTTAAGCATTTTGAACTGTTTTGACTAGCTAGTCTCAGGGGTATCTATATACTGATGACATGGGACAAATGTGCATTAATAATAATAACATGTGATGAACATTGCTTTGTGTGATTCATGTTGATACTAAGCTGTTCTGCATTGAGCAATTTAAAGTTGATGTTGACAGAGCTGTATGTAGTGATACAAGAGCTTGATGCCATTACGATTGAGCAAATGATTTGATGAACAAGTGCTATGTCAGTAGGGTTTACAGTGACATGTTTGATGATAGTCAAATATGATTTGAGCAGGGGTTTGTGCATAAGACAGTGACAGTGATTGTGGTTGCAGGCTATGATGTACAGTACAAATTGTATGATTCCAGGACTGGCAGATATTGATGCTGAGATTTGTTTGAATGTTGAACAGAAGCAGAGGCAGTGAAGTGGTACAACAGGGGCAGCAGGAGTGGTAGTGGACAGTGGTAGCAGTGAAGTGCAGTAGCAGAGGCAGCAGGAGTGGTAGTGGACAGTGGTAGCAGTGAAGTGCAGTAGCAGAGGCAACAAGAGTGGTAGTGATAGTAACAGATTGTAGCAAAGCTGGGTCATTGTCTCTGGTACAGGAGCCCAAACTTAGTCATTGTTTGGAACAACAGAGTGTTGTGGAGCACTGTGGTTGAGTTGAAGTGCTTAGGGGATTGAAGACCCCTACAAATTGAATTTGTAAATTCTTCGGGCCTTGGGGAGCATCAGCTTCCTTCCAGCCCTTGCTGGGAAAACCCTTGGGGAGTTATGTACTTCCTTCTAGTTCAGCTGGTAAACTTGTATGTAAACATACATAACAAAGCTTTGTTGAGAGAAAATATTTTGTGCACTGTCTATGTGATGTGATGATGTCTCATGTTTGTTTTGATGCTCTGAATGTTTAAAGTAATCTAACCAATTGTGTAAAAATAGGTGAAATATTGATTCACCATCCTCTCAGTATTTCCAACAATTTGGATTAGAGCAGGTTCCTTCAAGAGCAACCTTACAACTTGAAGGCAGATCCATGGATGCAAAAGGAAAGTCAATGGTTGATGAAGATGCTTCACCCAAAGAAGATGTCAAATCCCTCAAAAGCAAAATTGATCAACTTGAAAAGGACAAGAGTATTTTGAGAGCTATGTATAATGGTCTTCATTGAAACATGAAGAGTTGATGATCAAGAGTATGCAGACACAAGATGAACTTAAGGTAGTCACGATTAAAGTTAACTTTCTTTAGAATCAAATTAATAAGCTACAAACACCATAAAATAATCATGAACTTGATGAAGCAAAGAAGGAAGTGGACCATCTCAAAAGCATGCTACAAGAGGCAAACAATAGAGAAAGTACCTTGACAAGCCAACTCAAGGAAAGACCAAATAAATGGAACAAGCGGGATAAAGAATTTGGCAAGCAAATCACCACCTTGAAGAGAGAACTTGAAGAAGCCAAAAGGATTGAGGAATTCTTAAGAAGTAAATGAAGCAAAAGGAAGAGGATTGCATGAAACATGAACAAGAAATCATCACCTTGAGATCAGAAGTGGACAAGCTGAATCAAAGATTGAGGAGCTCACAGGTCTTGGATGACATTCTAATTGCCAAAGATCATCACTTATTAAGGTAGGTCTTGGATATGTTGGTGAATCCTCATGCTGCAAGGATGAAGATTCCAAAGATAAAGAGAAGTCACATGACATAGATGGAGAGAAGTCACACTAAAGATGAAGAGAAGCCCAAAGTCAAAGTTTTGCACAAGTCAACCAACACTGAAAGCTAGAAGATTAATGCCTCAAGGAGTCAAGTTGATGCATTCAAGACGCCAAATCATAGAAGAGCATCTAAAAGTGGAGAGCCGCAAAGCCTTGGATATTCTCAAGGGTGAGACAACTTTAGGAGATCATCACCCTATACACCTAGGTATGCAGGCACATTTTATTGTTATTGCTATGCATGTTCTAACTATGGACATAGAGCTAGAGATTGTAGGGAATATAGCAAGAGTAATGATAGAGGGTTTTATCAAAACCCTAGAGGCAGATTTACTAGAAGACAAAACACAGTCCCATATGCCTATGACAACAGAAATTACAACACCTTTGCTCCATTGTTTAGACCAAAAATAGAGTGCTACCTGTGTCACAACTTTGGCCATTTTGCACTAGATTGTAGAAGCAACTTGAAGTGGGCCTCGCAGAAGAAGGGAGGAAAGACATTCACTAGGCAAGAAGACAAGACCATTGGGATCTGGCAAAGAAAACATATTTTACAATGAATTCTTGCACAATTGGGAGACATGATGCAATAGGAGGACGTATTGTCAGGGGGAGCCTGTGTAATGGAAGAGATGATGCAACAGGAAAGCACATTATTAGGGGGAGCCTGTGTAATGAAAGAGATGATGCAACAAGAGCACATTATTAGGGGGAGCCTGTGTAATGAAAGAGATGATGCAACAAGAGAGCACATTGTCAAGGGGAGCCATATGAAATGAAGATGTCGTCAATGAAAAGGACGCGTCACTCACCCTTAGCCATTGATGTCAAAAGGGGAGAGAGTTTTGGAAAGAAACGAAGAAAAAATCATGGAGTCAAGGCAAACTTATGTAGCACACTAGGTGATGATCAACATGTTGACATCAATGACAAAGGGTTAGATTGTTGAGTATGTTGTCATTGATGTCAAAGCGGGTACAAGATATCATCATTGATGTCCACAATATGCTAAAAGGCATGAATGAGATGATGCATTAATGAAACCTTAGCTCTAGGGTTTGTATCCTTTGGAAGATAATCATACCTCGTACTTGTTGAAGATTTTGAAGAAGCAGACCAATGGATTTGCTTTGGAGAACATCATCATTGGATTCTCTTCCTCATGATGATTCCGATGGTATGTGGAGCGCTTCTTGGGTCCTCACGGTTTGAGAGATATGCTTGTTTAAAGTTGGTTACCCCAGTCAGTGGTCAAAAACCCCAAAGGAGGTGCTACAAAGATTTTTATTTTTTTTTGTTATGAGAATTTAAATTAAAAGGGTATGATCAAAGTCAAAAAGGAAAAGGGGATTTCTGTAAAAAAATTAATCTAAATTAATTGAAGTCGGCCTAAGGGTATCAAGGGTTTTATCTCCAATGAATTTCAATTTTGAAATTCAAATGTCCCTCCAAATTCTAGTTGGCCTAATTTAAATTTTGGCTCCAAAAAATTTGAATTTCAAATTTATTTCAAAATTTTTTGTTCTCCCTTCTAATTTAAGGTCGACCTCTCTCCAAATCTTAAGTCGACCCTCCTTCCAAAAGCGACCTCCACTCCTATATAAACATGGCATTTCCTCTCACCAAATACAAGTAAGAAAGTGCGAATTTCTGAGGTTATCTTTGCGGCCATGGGTATTCAGGAAGGTTAAAGTTGTAGAAGGGTTTAGGGTTATTTTGACTGAATTTTTTGCTTAAGGGTTTTGGTTTTGCTCACCTATTCTCATATATCTTTGCGGCTCTTGTAGACCAACAAAGGAGATTCGTTTTGATTATTTGGCACAAGATTATCGCTCAAGGCCATTCGACCTTTCCCTTGTAGTAGACCAAGGATTGTTTTGAGACCAACCATATTATCTTTGTTGTTTCGCTAACTAAAGAAGGTTTTTGTGGATTGGGTAGGGCTTATCTAGATAGGATTTCGGTCCCCTAAAGGAAATATCTTGAGACCTAAATTCAGCTGTCCTATCACAGATAGTGATGACTTGCCGGTTTATCAGTTCCTTATCTTCGCTCATTAATTATTGAAGATCTGTGCTCCGGTTCATTTGGTTGGTTTCTGAAAGGGGCTCCTGTTGTCACGCAAAGTGTACACCTAAGGCGTAATGTTCAGAGTAGGGGCTGTCACCTATTCCCTACTTACTCTGTTTAAGCTCTCTTGGACAAGCTATTGGGGTAGTTCCTAAAGATGAATGAAAGAGGAAAACTCCAACAAGTTCTAAGAGACTAAGGGCAAGGCAATCACTTCTCTAGGAAACTTGATTTAAAGTGAATTGGCATGTAAGATTATTATTGTTGAGCAAGGTGAATATCAAAATAGATTCCAATTAGATCAATGAGACACTTAAAATGATAAACAGTGAGAGATCAATGCCTTAATAAGAATGCTCAAAATACAAATTGAAGTACTTGCACAAATACATTATATGTCAAGTTACAAGACAAGCAATGTTGCAAGACAAGGTTAGTACGAGATAACAAGAGATTATAACAATTGGATATATGAGCAACAAGAGATAAACTTGCAGTATAAATAAGACTTGTACTTCAAGTAGAGGTGATATTCAAGAAATAATAGACTTGAAAATGACAAGTATAACCATGTAAGATTTGCAAGCATGAAATGAGCTCACAATACCAATTACAATAATCAACTTGAAATGCAAAATGACGAATGAATGCAAGATCTACCTATGTGAGACTCAAGATCTTGGTAAATTTTAATCTTATGCCTATTCTAAGGTGAAAACTGTCTCAATTATTTAAGCAAGTCTTAGAACAAGGTTGTTGGGAGAACTACTGGGGAAGAAGGCTAAGGCCTCATTAACAATACCTACCTAGGAGTTTTAGCAGCCCAAGTGCCTTCGTTCCTATAAGGGACTCAACCACAAGATAACTGCAAGGTCACTCGTTTTAACCATTGTTTAAGGGTCAAGCTTCTCAAATTAGATATGAAGAAGGTTGTCCTATCTCTCTATTAACCAAGCTTATGCTTGGAGGTAAATTTTAAGAATGCAAATCTAGATCTAGGATGCAAATGCGAATGTTCCAATGAGATTCAATGACAATAATGTTTGAATAAAGAGAACTTATAACCAAGATTTATGAAAATCACTTAAAATACGAGATTATGAGCTTACAATAATGATTAGTGAAGCAAATTAAATATTACTCAACAAAACAATAGAAATGTAATTACATGAGAATATTAGAGCAATGCCCCAAATGCCTTTAACAAGAAATGCTTCTTAAAATGTTCTTTATTTATTTTAGATAATGGAAACAAGTAAAGATATATAGTGAAAACACAAGTGAGAGGTGCAAATGAGATTGCTAACAATATTAGAAAGAGACTACTGTAAATCTTTAATTACAAGTGAAACAACGATAAGAAACTATTTCAAGTGTAATAAGATCAAATAGCCAATTAATGAATGCAATGTAAGGATGCGATCTAGACTATGATAACAATGAAACTAACAATGCAAGAGAAACAAGTTATTAAGCTAGATTTAAAGGCTAAGAGAAAAGAAAAAGAGGATGTCTCCCTCTTAAATAAGGGGGCGGGATACCATGGGATTGAGATCCCAAGCTCCCTCAAGATCTTATTATTATATTACAAGAGAGGAAGTCCTTTTGACAAAGGGAAAGGACTCTCAAATATCAAGGAGGATTACAATGATGAGATCACTTCACAACCCAATCTCCTCAAGATACAAATATGAACTAGATCAACAACCAATTATGACTTGAAACACTTGAAACAAAACGGATCCAAACCTCAATGGCTCTCGACCTTCAACAAGAAATTATATCAATCACAAAATGTTGACTTTTGTAGCTTGGGAGGTACTCCAAGCCTTGAGGATCAAGGGTTTGGAGGAAGGAGCTCCACAAGTGGCCAAGAAACCCAAGCCTGGGGTTTTGCAC
Source organism: Pinus taeda (assembly GCA_000404065.3). Classification (NCBI taxonomy): domain Eukaryota; kingdom Viridiplantae; phylum Streptophyta; class Pinopsida; order Pinales; family Pinaceae; genus Pinus; species Pinus taeda. The sequence continues at coordinate 334,259 of APFE030253299.1, read as the reverse complement.
CCATCGATGTTTGGGCCAAAACTATGACAAGAATTTGACATGTGATGAAGGGAAATGGTAGAGGATGTCGAGACAAATCCAATGCATTGAGAATCATCGAATTCAGAGTTGTCAAAGTGGAGTTATGAATTTTGAAGTTAATGTGTGGTTGTGAGGCCTACTAGGACAAGTCGGCCAACATGTTGCCCTAAAGGTCTAATGTCACACCCACATGGAGGCTATAAAAAGGAGTGACGTTGGAGGTCATTCCACACATCTCAAGTGCATCAAACATCAAAGATATCTTTGCGATTTGGACAATGAGTCTGTGACAAGGAGAAGTTGCAAGGATCAGAAGTTTTGGGTTTGTTTAGGGTGCGGATTTTTTAGGAGCAAGGCCGTAGGTTTGAGGCATCCATCAAGGTGATTTGAGGACGAGTTTTGACCAGTTTTGGCGCAGACTCAAGTGCAGATCCTAGCTGTTGATCCAAGGTAACTTAGAGAGTGTTTTTTTGTGCATTAAGGTGTGGGGAACCCTTGTTATAAGTGGCCACAAGACTACTGTAGCAACATGTATCTTGAGATGGTTTGATGGCCTTGAGGCGTTAAGGAGAGGGCGAACTCTAGGCCATAGACACTAAGAGCAGCAACACAAGTAAATAGAGGCAGGGCGACTTCATCATGGTATTTCCTTGTGTAAAAGGGCAACAACCTTTACTGTAGCAAACCACATGTTGTGGAAAGACCTAGTAAAGGGCAGTAAAGGAGCAGTTGTTTGGATAAGGAATACAATGGTATTTGGAGCTGTGGTTTAGGGTTGTTGTGTGCCCTAACTAGTCTTGTGAGTGCATAAAAATCAAGGTCAAGGAGGTAGCACCAGTATGTTGTAGATGTCACCTTGTTGATGGATGGATGCTAGGTGGATGGTGTCCTAGGAGAGGACAAGTTGATGGACTCTGTTGGCAACCAAGAGGAAGGGTGATCCCAGTGGTTGGATGCCCTAACTAGGAGTAGATGCTAGAACAAGATTGGTCACTCGTGGGCTGTTGGAGGGTAGCGTGGGAGTGGACCAAGTGTGAATGTGGATTGGGAATTTATGGTCCGTTGGAGGACAGCGTGGTAGTGTCCAAGTTGGAGCTCGGTGTGCACCATCTTCATGGATTTAGATGGTGCTAGAGTGGCAGAAGTTTAGCTCAAGGTTTGATCAGCCAGAGGAGCAGTTGTGAAGCCCTAGACTTGTGTGTGGAGAAGGACTTCTATAGCAGATGATGGGTAGTCCTCCTAGCCTGTGTTCATTGTGGGAGATGGACATCTTGCAGTGATAGGTGGCAGTCCTCTGTGCCCTATGTTGGTCTTCATTGGAGCAGCGCAGGGTGATCATACTGCATTGAAGTCCCTGAGTAGCTGAGGTGCAACAGTGAGCAATTGAGAGTTTTTCACAAGTGAAGCTATGAACAACTCGACGGGAGTCTCGATGTGTTTTTCCCTTGATGGACTGAGGCACAACTAGTGAGCAAATTGATAGTCGAGGTTCAGTGGCCAGATGGACTTGGAGCATTGATAGAGGTAAGAGCTACAGATCGAGAGCCGAAGGACCAGGCATGTACAGGGTATGGCCGAGGGGAGCTGTGAATTTGACTACATCAACCAGATGGTCAGAGTATCTTGTTGAGGGTAGATTGGTTGTCGATGGATTGACAATAAGCCCCAGTTTGTATTCTTGTATCAGTGGATGTATGAGGGCCATTATCCCTGGTACGAGAACCCTAGACTATTGTATTATATGTTGATTAATATAACGAAGTTGGGTTGAAAAATGTAAAAAGTTGTCCATATTTTGTGCACTAGTAGATTTACTGTTGTTTATATTCCTTTGTGAAAAGTAGTATTGTTGTGATTCTTGGTTTGGTAGCGTCAGAGATTTAAGAATCTATCCCAGACACCAGGATCATAGAAAAACAACACAAAAGAGCTCACATCTTTGAGGAGGAAAATCTCCAAAACCACACGACCAACCCAAAAATTAATCAAATTTTATTTTAAATTTTATCAATTTTTTTATGGTGATTTTCTTAAGATCAAGGCTCAAATATGCTTAAAATTTTTTCGGACCTCCACCATTAACAAGCCCTCTACTTTAGTCAAGGAAAAGGCTCCTCGACCTTGAAGAAATAGGTCTCAAAAACTTCCCTTAATTTTTTTTACAAGTGATAAGAGTCTTTGGAAATGAATTCTTATGGCAAAAATTTATGGAGAAACCCTCCAAAAATTCGTTGAAACACCGACAAGGTGACAAGGGTTAGTGGTAAAATTAAATGGCAAAAGTTAAAGCTCTAAAGGGTGAGCAACCTAGAGAAAGAGGCTAAGAATGCATGCGACCCTCAATAAAAAGTCTCCAAAATTAATATGAGCCATAAACAAACCCTCACAAGGTGCCAAGGCAAGCCCCAAGGCTAGCGGCTGCCTTAGAAGATTAGATATCAAGAGCGAATGTCCAAAAACCCAAGCCGAAATCCTTGAAAAAATTGCAAAAAATATTATGGAGGAAAACCCCTGGAAGAATTTCGGTTTGGAAGGTAAAATAGGCCTCCAAACCCTAGTGGCCACCAGAAAAGGCTAGACAACTCCTTGAAAATATTTGCTGCCATCAAAAGCCCTAGCCATCTAGGCTAGGAGGCTGATCCTAACTCCAAAATTGATAGTCTTCAAAATATCAATGGGATCAAGCATGCAAAAAAATTATACAATAGTATCCAACCCAAAAATCGATGCCCTTCTTCAAATCTGTAAAGAAGAATCAAGAATAACCAACAAGTATATACAAATATATGGAAATATATACAAGGTCAGAAGGAAATAGATACACAAGATCTATACACAAGTTTACAAGTAAACACTCTTTAAATAGCAAATCTATTCATTAAAGCTCTAAAATAATTTTGAAATATTTTAAAGATAAATGAAATTCATATCTACAACAAATGATAAGGAAATCCCCTTTTCTTATTTCGAAAGATAAGTCTTCAAGTGAGCCACTATGAGTTCTTCAACTTCTATGCTTGAATAACTGGTTAATTCAACCAGGAATGTCCCCAAGTATCCAAGATTTGATCAACAATATAATTTTCTACACACTTGAAAGATAATTGTTAGATCCATAGATATTTTGGTAGCACAGTGATAGAGAAGTCTAAGTGTTTAATTGAAAACCAATAGATCTGCTCCACCTAGTGTGTTTCTCCAAATCTAGACAATGATGCAAGGTAACTGTACACCAATGAATCTTCAAGAGCTAATGGAAATAACAAGATTAAACACTAGTAGAACATTAAGCACAATAGATAAAAAAAGATTTTACCATATCACTGAAGAATAACACCATAGCTTTGCCCCAAAGACTTTTATTTTATTGGTTAGAAAAATATTACAAGGATAATAGAGCTTCGCTTAGCCAAGAGCTGAAGAATTTTACTTGATGATACAATGAGGAGCTTAGAGCTTCCTTATATAGAAAGATGAGAGAATGAGAGCCTCCAAGTGGAAAAAACGACTAGTTGACTTGATCCGCTTCAAAATAATTCAAACTCTTGATTACTACTGCACAAATCTCCGAGAATTTTGACTTCCTTGATTAATGTGCTAGATGGACCAATCTTTGACCTTGGGGTGGTTTTGGACCACCGAAAAATCTTGAAAAATAAATTTCTTGAAATTCCCTCATTCAAAATAACCACCTCGAATAAAAAATTCAATTCCCCTTGAGAAAATATTTTTCTTTTGGTCCTACGAATTTTTTGTGGGTCTTTTCTGCCTTGGAAATGAGACTTTTCTCCATTTTGAATTTGATCCCTATTTTGGAAAATGCACATTCCATTTTTGACTAATTTTCCACTTGGAGAAAATTTAATTTTCTCTCATTTTTATTTTTTGACTAATTTCTGGTTACTTATTTTCCTATTTTTTGCTAGAAAATAATAATAATGACTCTAGAGGGGATTAGACCTATTTTTCCACCCTCAAAGTGTGTCTAGATAGAAAATTTAGTTGTTGAGATGTAAAATTAAGTACTCATACCCCCAAGAACTTCCATAGACAACACTTTTTACATCTTTACATAAAATATTATATAGAAAATCCCATACAGAGGGGAATTTTAACAATAAAAACATGACCTCTAAACTCAACAAAATTCTACGACAGTTTACAGATGATCTAGTATGACAAATTACATAGAATTGATACACTAGCACTTACCTAAGACTTCATCATCGAGCCCCACTCTAGCATTGTGGCATGCTTGGGTGAAAAACTCTACCAATTATAAGTGTCTAAAAACACAAATAATTGGCGGAGGAAAAAAAACTCCCTAGAGTGAAACTCGGGTAAAAATCATAGACCTACCTAGATGTTTTACATGGCTTTATAAACAAACTAGAATCTTTTTTACATCAAGGCCCACAAAGCTGCAGAATTTGGATTACATTATGAAGACCAGAAGCTATAAGATGATGATGAAATCTGAAAATTTTTCAATTGCTCAGCACTGTACTCTGCTCAAGGGGTGGTTGACACATGAGTGGTCAACAACTCCTTAGTAGCATAATTTATGAGATTAGGAGAACTAAAGTTAACATACTTGCTCTGAATTAATTAAATGTTCTTAAGCTTACTACAGTGGCATGAATTTAGATCTGAAGCACACTTGTCCTTTAACTCTATGGTACCTTGTTTGACATTACTAAGTGTTGGAATTTCTAAGTCTAATTGTTAGAAACCCTTCATGTATTTTTCTGATATATTTCTGCCTACTTGTTCTGATTAATTAACAAGTTATTTACCATGTAAATACTGAAAATAAATACAAGTACATGCTCAACACATTATAGATCATCGACTGAAGGAAACAAAAGAAGCACACAAGTGACACCGTTTTTTTGGGCCAATGTCCCCGGAAAAACCCAATGCGGGAAAACTGGTGCAGCTATCCGAGGGTTTTATTATTATGCAATTTCTGAATACAATCTTGGTGCCAAAGCCGACTCACCCAACAAAGAATAATGTCGGCAGTAGTACCTCTCTACTTGGAAGCAGATATTCTGGTTGAAACCTCGGATAAACTCTCAGACAACTCTCAGCTTCAATTTGCCATATGAAAACCCCAGCGTTAGCCTCTAGGAACTGCGTCAGCCCTTTTTGGCCCAACGTCATCCTAGCTTGCCTTGCGTCAGCCTCTGGAGGCACTGTGTCACCCACGCTGGCTCTTTGAGGCACTGCGCAGCTCCTGGCTGCCTCTGCATGAGCCTTGGCTAGCTTTATGTGAACCTCTCGATATTATCTCTGAGGCACTGTGCAGCTCCTGGCTGCCTCTGCATGAGCCTTGGCTAGCTCTACGTCCCTCTCTCTCAGCTTCTGCACTAATCCTCCCAATATTATCTCTGCCTCTCTGCTTCTGTATTCACTACCTCTCAGCTGCAACTCTTATCACTCTTTCAACTTCCTCTACAAACCCTGTCCCAGAAAATCGAAATCTTGATCAACTCGGTGTGTTCTCCAAGAGACCCTCAAGCCTCCTCTTATACTATTCTCGTTGACAATTCAACGATCAAGATTAAGTCCCTAATCAAAGGCTAAGATTAATTCTGGATTGATCCATGACTTTTGGACCCTTCTAACACAGTATTATATTAATTCACATTAATATTTTATTTTTCCTGAGTTTAGACTTAGGGACTCCATTAAAAATATTAATTATTTTAATATCTCCCAAACTGTTTAGAATTTTCCCAAACCATTTCTGGGTATTAGAGATCTCATGCGCTTTAGCCTCTCCACCAATTTTTGTGGCTAGAGCACATTCGATGCTACCCCAAATCAACACTCCCTTTTAGCGAGGGCTGTGCTCTAATAATACTCCTCATTGAGTATCACCCTGATCATTCGACATCGATCCCTATGCTGATGCTAGGCCTATTGCCCAACATCCTCTGCAATGCTGCATCATGTACTGCTACGCATGGCCCTACCACTGCCACTGTTGCATCCGTACAACAACCCCTCTCATCATGCTGCATCGTGCTGTCCATAGCACTGCCACTGCTAACTGCTGCATTGCAACTCAATTAATGAGAAGTAACTGATCTCCCAACTCTGACATCTCTGTCAGGCCAGAGACACCCTTGATGCTGAAACTCCCTTTGTCGCTGACAAGTGCTTCTTCTTTGACCTCTATGCTGTTGCAATAACTCCATGCATCTCGCACTGCTGCCTCACGCTGTCCTGGGACTCCTACACTGTAGCCCTCTCTGTCGCTTCATCCGCATCTGTCTCTACTGACATTCGCCAATCCTGCTACTCCTCGTCGGGGCTCTCGTAGCAAGGTATAATCCAAGAGGTTGGGTACCTCGAGGATCCTGCCCCTCATCGCCTGTAGTTCGTCTGACTACAGCTCGATGTCTCCCCACTTCCGCTCAAGTGGCGTGTGAGCACTCATGGCACAGTCTCATCTGTCTCCAATTCCTTCAACGCCCTTGCTGGCGCAACCTTGGTCTTGGAAGCCTCTCCTTTGCTCTTCTTCCTCGGATATTGGCTCGCATAGTGACCCAGTTCCCCACAGTTGAAGCATTTGACCTTGGAGAGATCCTTCTTCTTTCGTTTCTCCTGCTTTCCCTCAGATGCTAGGGCAACATCCTCCTCTTCCTCCTTGACTCTGATCCCCTTGCCGCTGCTTTTCGCCTTGCTTAACCTTCTGATCTCTTCTTGGCGAAGGGCCACCCACATTTCCTCCCAATCTGGAAGGGTCGCTCTGTCCAGTATGCTCTGGACAAACACCTCCTGGTCTTTTGAGACTGCGTTCAGGGTTGTTCTCACCATCAATTCTTGATCTAGCATGGCCCCTATGGAAGTTAGCTGGTCCCGGATCTGCTTCAATTGACTGAGGAAGGTGTCGATCTGTTCTCACTTTTACATCTGGTATGACCGCAACTGATTTTCTAGTAGCATCTTCCTCTGCACGAAAGTATGCTGATACAACTTCTTTAGGGCCTCCCACATCTCATTTGCCGTATTCTTCTTGGCAATGTGTGGTACTACATGGTCCTTGACCCCGTCAAGGATGATGCTCTTGGCCCTTGCCATTGCATCCTTGTACTTATCATTATCAACCGGGTCAACTGGGACTGCTATTGTCCTCAAGGCGAATTGCTTGAGACGGTTCCTGTCTATAATAGATAAGATTCTGGCTTTCCAGACTACGAAGTTTGAGGCTCCGTCCAGTCTGTCCTGGTCTCTTACCCCGTTCACTGCCATCTCGCTGCTCCTCTACTTTCCTCCTGGAAGTTCTTGGTGTGACTCCCTCTGAGCCTCGATTTCCCTCCTGGAAACCCTTTTTCTAATGTCGAGATGCCCCCACTCCGATTGTTAGTGCAGCTGCACCACTGATCCGGACTTCTTGGCTAGAAATCCTCGGTAGCAACTCCCTCTTCCTTGGTCTTGCCCTGTTAGGTACTATTCTGACCATAGTACCCCACCAGCTTCACTCTGCAACTTACACACAACCTCCTAAGCCCCAACAAACTGAAGGTTAGAGCTTCTAGGCTCTGCACAATCCCGACACCAGCAAAATCCGCACTTCCTAGCCACGAGCGTCAATCCTTCCTGACTGAGAAAGATGACCGGACACTGCGTAGGTTGAGTCTGCTGCCCTCTTCCACTGCGTTGATCCTCTTCCTGGCTCAAACTTGATGATGTAGGCACTGTGTCACCCCTTCTTACTGCTTTTATGCTAGGAACAACTTCTGTCACTTGGGACAACTGTTTTCTGCTGCTGCTGCTCTGCTCGGCTGATGTCCTCAGTTCTCCTGTGATCTGCAACCACACTCTGATACCATGTTGGAATTTCTAAGTCTAACTGTTAGAAACCCTTCATGTAATTTTCTTATTTATTTTTCCCTACTTGTTCTGATTAATTAACAAGTTATTTACCATGTAAATACTGAAAATAAATACAAGTACATGCTCAACACATTACAGATCATCAACTGAAGGAAATAAAACAAGCACACAAGTGACACCATTGTTTTTGGAGTAATGTCCCCGGAAAAATGCAATGCGGGAAAGCCAGTGCAACTATTTGAGGGTTTTATTATTATGCAGTTTCTAAATACAATATGGGTGCCAAAACCGGCTCACCCAACAGAGAATAATGTTGGCAGTAGTACCTCTCTACTCGAAAGCAGATATTTCCGCTGAAACCCCGGATAAACACTCAGACAACTCCCAGTTGCAATCTACGTCTCGAAAACCCCAACGTCAGCCCTTTCTAGCCCAACGTCTGCCCAGCGTAACCCTAGCTCGCCCCCCGTCAGCCTCTAGAGGCACTGCGTTAGCCCATAAAGCCTCTGCGTCATCCACGTTGGTTCTCTGAGGCACTATGCAACTCCTGGCTGCCTTTGTGTGAGCCCTGGCTAGTTCTGTGTGAACCTTTGGCTAGCTCTACATCCCTCTCTCTTGGCTTCTGCACTGATCCTCCCGGTACTATTTCTGCCTCTCTGTTTCTGTATTCACTGCCCCTTAGCTGCAACTCTGATCACTCTTTCGACTTCCTCAGCAAACCCTGCCCCAGAAAATCGAAATCTTGATCAACTCGGTGTGTTCTTCGAGTGACCCTCAAGCCTCCTCTTATAATTTTCTCGTTGACAATTCAATGGCCAAGATTAAGTCCCTAATCAACGGCTAAGATTAATTCTGGCTTGATCCATGACTTTTAAACCCTTCTAACACAATTTTATATTAATTCACATTAATATTTTATTTTCCCTAAGTTTAGACTTAGGGACTCCATTAAAAATATTAATTATTTTAATATCTCCCAAACTGTTTAGAGTTTGCCCAAACCATTTCTGGGTATTGGAGATCTCATGTGCTTTAGCCTCTCCACCAATTTTCGTGGCTAGAGCACATCCGATGCTACCCCAAATTAACACTAAGGCTGTGCATGTAATTAGTTATTGAAAGGACAAATTCCCTAGTAATTTTTTGATCCCATTCAAGACTTATCTAAAGTATTGGACGAAAGTATTGGCAAAAGGGTGATTCGGTTGAGGCAAATCCATGTATCATTATGGCATGTTTCTGAGGCACTCTCTAGAGAAGTTGTGGGTTTAATTTTTGAGATTCGTTGAGCTAATCTAAGATGACTGGTGTGGCCTATTACGACAAGGTTTCAAACCATTATCTGAATTGGCTCAGCCTTAGAGCAGACACCAGTTTGAGATTGTTTGACACTCTATCCTATGCCCTCAAAAGAGGTTCAAGAGCCACCTTCTAACTCTACAGTGTCTCTCAAGGCTTGTAAGATTTCAGCTCAGATCCATAACCTATTCCAGGACTGTCTACAACATATAGACTTGGACTATTGATGATGACTGAACAATATACAACTTTCACCTAGCTCTTGTGTTATTTGCTCAAATCTATGGCGTGCTTTTGAGATAAACATTTTTTGAGGTTTGTTAGTTCAATATTGTATGGCAGATCAAGGATATGATAAGAGAATTTCAGCTAGACATATTGTGACTGGGTGTTCCAATAATCATCATTTAAGTAAACCTTGCATATCTAATCTAGCATATCATAATTTTGTGGTAGGTTGATTAGAAGACTGATATGTGACCAACATATTGCAGCGAACAACAGTCAACGAAGCAATCTTTGATTTGAAGGGTACAATATTGACAATCTAAGTTCTAAAGGATCATTGAATAGTTGTGAGGGGTTCTCATCTTTAGCACAAGGCATATCATTGATCTCTTTAATTCTGGTAAGTTTCCTTTCGTGCCCTAGTTCTGAGAACCACAAATCAAAGGCGACATATTACATCAGTGTTTGGAAAATTAGAACAACTTAGTATCAACATGAATCAAACAAAGCAATGTTCATCACATGTTATTATTACTAATGCACACCTGTCTCATGTCATTAGTACTTCGAAAGATAAGTGTTCAGTACTTGGTAGCAAGTTTGACTTGTCTTGGAGGATCTTTTATGACTCAAATAATTTTTCTTTACATAATACAGGATGCCCAATAGGGTGTTACTTATGTAATAATGGCTCAATAGACTTCTTGACTCAATGACAAAACCTAGAAGCACTCAATGGGTGCTTGACCTACAAATAAAATAACCTTGAGCAGTGAGCACGAAACAAATGATACAAAAATAATAATATTAATATATTTTCCTTTTCTCTTTACATCAAATACATAAAATCATGATTACATTAGACATTATGAAGACCGAACCTAGTAACACATTTCAACACTCTTTCTTAACTAGAGGGGTATTCATAATCCATACAAGGTACTTGGACATTCTCATATTGAAGAATTCTCATATGAAGAGCCGGATTGGTAAGCCATCTCATAAGCTATTTGTTCAACTTATACCTGTGCATATCATCATATCAACTAACAATGTCATATAGCAAGGCCCTGGCTAACAACTCTCTCTCCCCACAAGAATAGAGCACAATGCTGGGGAGAGAATGATTTATAGACACCTTCATCATTGCCTCTCAAGGCACATACCCCATTCAGATGTTCAAGGTATGTCCTTCTAGGACCATTCCCATCTTGGATTAACACATCCTTTTGGAATTTCCTCTTCGACTACTCTTACATATTGGATGCCCTACCTCATGCTCAAAGAGTATCAGAATCCATCTCAGATGCTTACTGAATCCTCCATTCTTTCTTCACAACATGAAGACAAGAATGATGTGTCTATCTCTCCTTCTAAATTAGGGATGATCAACTCATTCCTATAAAAAGAATATACCCAAGCTCCCTCTTAACAAGGGACTTGTTACCAATAACAACTCTCTCTAGTGGATATCATGGTACTATCAGCTGCTTGTAGGTCTCCATCTTTCCACATCATTTCATGAACTTCAATTTCTTCATCGTGGAGCTTTCTTCTTCGCAGGGCATCGACCATCTTCTTCATCACTACCCTTTAACGAAACATCGTGTTGAACCAATAGTCATGTCATCCTTCTCTTCATCGGAAAATGATCTTCAATCCACATGTGGCTATCCTTCATACAACTACCTCTTCCAAGTCATTCATTCTTTTAGGATCTTCCATCCAATCTCATGAGTGTTAGTTGTAGGTGACTTCTACAACCTTCTTCTAGTAGCCTTGTTTCAACCCAACCAAATGATTTTAAAATCAATATGAACATCAAATCAAAGTTAACTTTCTTTGATGGCCTTTTCTCATGACATTTGCTTCCTGCATCAACATCCTTTCTCATATTGTATGAACCCATGTCCAAGACATACATTACCAAGGTTCTCCTTGTATAACATATCAGGGTACTCATATCTTCTCCATGGAGATGTCATAGTTAATCCTTCTAGTTACCAGATGTTGATCAGTTATCTTATCTTATGTGACAATAGATGCATCTTCTCATAGAATCTTCTTTCACCTTCTTTGCATATGGCTTCTTCATAATCTTCTATACGTAGTTCCTTTCATCATAGGAACCATGGTTGCCAACCACTTCATATTCTCCATGAGGTCATATTATGTTGATTTCATCACGTTAATATGTAGAGGAGTTCAAGGGACATTGTCTACATGCCTTCATGAAGAGTTTCTTCTTCTTTCATCATGTTCACGAGATAGATCATTTTAACCCATACTATCTGCAACCCTATGATGACATGACTTTATCTATCTATAAATATATACATACCTCTTCCTTCTCTTGGTCATCTAGACTTCCTTGTAGCAATTTCCTTTTCTTGCTTGAAGATGAAAGTACTTCAACCAACTTGTCATGCTGCACTCCTTTGTCACCATACCATCATCCTTCTAAACAATGGATTCCACACAAGGTGGAATGTCGACTACTAGCAAGACACTTGCTTCTTCCAAGTAGAGGTGAACCTTCTAATAAAGATTCCAATAGAGGATTTTTGATGATCCTCATTCTGCAAATGCTTCTTCCTAATGATGATGATGTATGATTATCTCTTATCTTGCTAGATCAATTTCTTCCAACCATATATATTGCTACTTTGGTTGTCCTTATATGTAGTGTTGTTAAAAGCGCGATTAAATCGCGCTTTTTTCAAAAAATCGCGAGTTTTTCCCTAGGCCGATTTAATCGCGCTTTTTATAGGAAAAAAGCGGGATAAAATTTTTTTGCCGCTTTTTTCAAAAAAGCACGCTTTTTTCGAAAAAAGCCCGCTTTTTTGGGAAAAAAGCTCGGGTTGGTGAGGCAGCGCGATTTTTAATGAAAAATTGAAAAAAATGAAAAAAATGAATATTTTTGTACCAAACGATTTTTTCCCGCTTTTTTCCGCTTTTTTCCCCGATTTTTCCGCTTTTTTCCGCTTCATTCCCCACGCCGATTTAATCCCGCTCGCGCTTTTAACAACATTGCTTATATGCTTCCAAGGAAGATGCCATGAGCTACTTCCTTATGATGACTGCTTCAACCATGTAGACTTCTACTTCAGCTATCCATGTTTCTATGATGATGTCATCTCTATCTCTTCTTATAATGCATCCTATCATACTTGAGATGCTTTCACTTTTACTTGATAACTTCTATGTACATGAAAATGTATGAGAGACCTTCTAGTAGTGGAGGTCTATCACTTCTTCTTTCCTTGACTTCTTATTTTCGGGTTCTTCTTTTACTTCTTCGGTGATATGGTCTTCATTTCTCTCCTTTCTCTTCTTGTTGTCCTTCTTGAGTTTAGGACAATTCCTTTTGAAATGTCCATATTCATTACATTCATAACATTGGATCTTAGACATATCAATTCTCTTGTGAAACTTCCTTCAAGGCTCAAATTTCCCAAATTTTCCCTTCTTCCTTTCCTTGTTGACGCTGCATATGCTTGAACTTGTTCATTTGAGCCAACATCATTCTTTGCCTTTAACTTGGATTCTTCAATCTTGCATTAGTGACCACAGATCAATGAATAGAGTGGTTTCCTTCTTCCCATAGATACTTGATACAAAGTTACCCCATTCATCTGGTAGTGCATTGAGCACAACGATGGTCATCTCACGATCAAACATTACTTCTCCAAGTTCTTGTAGTTGGTCTCTAATTTCAAATGCCTTCATGAAATATGAAGCTATCCCTTCTTCCCTTGATATTTTCATCTTGTGTAATTCGGTTCTTAATGATATGATCTCTCCTGCAGTGCTTACAGAAAATAGCTCCACCAATTTGTCATAGATTTCCTTCACTGTCTTCAACTTTGCAACATAAGGGATGAGAGGATCCTTGATTGACTCTATGAAGATCCTTTGTGCCTTGATTTCTCCTTTTATGTATTTTGATAGAGCTTGAGCTTGCTCTTGAGATGGTTTGGTGATGGAGCCCTTTACATCTTCAATGACTTCATTTTCCATGAGAATTAAATCAATTCTCTTTTTCCATGCAAGCTAGTTTGAGGTCCTAACCAATTTATTGTTCTCCTTGCAAAATGAAGTCATGTGGTTTGTAGATTGAGACATAAAAATATAAAATACTTACTTGTCAAGTGAAGATGCTCCTTTGATGATGTTATCTTCAACTTGATGCCTTCTTGATGATGTAGATAATTGAAGATATCTTCTTGATAATGATTGCTTCTACTACTTCTTTGATGTGATAATAGAAGATAGCTTCTTTAGGATGCTAGAGATGTGATCCTTTCTTCAATGTGAGGGAGATCACTTTAATGGTGAACAACTCTTGCTTGCTTCCTTTGGTTAATGATTGTAGAGTGTATAAGCTTTCCAAGAAGGCTTCAAATGTGGTAATTCCTTCTAGAATGGAGGTGGGGTATTTTGAGGTCTTCTTCCTTTTATGATGTTGTGATCCTTGTCCTTGTGATGTGATGTGTACTCCTCCTTGATGCTTGATGCTCTTGATGCTCCCTGTATTCCTTGGTGATTTGATGTCGTTGAGGCTTCTTAGTCCTCCTTGATGATCTCTTTGTGCTCGACCCTTGTGTATCCTTCTTCAATTGGATGATCTTCAAGCTATCTTTTCTTCTTGATATAGTCACCTTAGCTTTGATACCATGTTGAGAAATCTAGGGGCAACTAGATTAGGTGATTTCTCTTACTTTGATAACTACTTGTGATATTCTTTTACTTAATTTGATGTACTTGTAGTTAGCTGTTCTTTACTTGATTATTACAATGTTCTTTAATCATCAAACAACTACTTAACAATGAAGAACAATGAGACAAGAGGACACAAATGCAGGCTACTAGCCACGGCCAAAACCTCTCCTTTTGAGAGGAAAACCCACAAGAATTCTTGTCTTCCTATAGAATGTTCAGATGACAAATTCCAAGACCTATGACTCTTGACAAAAATTCCTCCAAGACCAATTCAACCTTCCTTCTTGATGAGCTTTCCTTACACAACTTACAAAAACAAACTTCGACCTTCAAACAACTTCTCTAGCAACTTCGACCCCAGCAACTTCGACAAGTTCTCCAACAACTTTGATCTCAACAACTTCAATCCCAACAACTTCTCCAGCAACTTCGATTCCAACAACTTCGATCCCAGCTACTTCTCCGACAACTTCGATCCCAACTACACAATTTTGATCCAGCTACTTCTCCAACAACTTCCATCCTAGCTACTTCTCCAACAACTTCGATCTCAACTACTTCTCCAACAACTTCGATCCCAACTACTTTTCCAACAACTTCGATACTAGCTACTTCCAGGCTCCAGCAACTTCAATCCCAACTACTTCTGAATTTCGTTACACATGAGAAAGAGAGAGAGACCCAAAAACTTCGACTCTAGCTTCCTTCTTGAACTTCGCTTGTCTTAGGACGACTTATTTTTAGGATCAAACTTTTTCTCTTGCTTCTTCGTATGTCTTAGATGTTTTCTTCAAATGAGATCAAATGCCTCTTACATATAGGCTTCCCAGGGGTACGAATTGCCTCCATGAGGCTGACTTGATCTCTCATATAGTTTGACTTGTGGTAGCAAGGTTGACCTATCTTGGAGTGTCTTTTATGACTCAAATAAATTTTTCTTACATAATACACGATGCCCAATAGGGTCTTACTTATTATATCAATGACTCAATAGAATTCTTGACTCATTGACAAAATCTAGAAGCACTCAATGGCTGCATGACCTACAAATAAAATAACCTTGAGCATGAAACCCATGCTACAAAAATAATAATAATGTATTTTCTTTTTCTCTTTACATCAAATACATAAAATCATGATTACATTAGACATTATGAAGACCAAACCTAGTTACACATTTCAACAACACCAAGTAGCCTAGTATAGAAGCACCTATCCATCTCGGAAAAAAAACTCTATATCCAACATCCTCTAAAGCTAATATTGAGAGCATGTGTGTTAGTTTTGTAGCATTGGACAAGTGCTCTAGTCTCAACTTTGGTCAGAGAGGCTAAGAAACACAAGATCTCCAAAACCCAAATTTTTATTTAGGAGAAAGCACCTAGAGATGACTCAATTAACTAAATTGATCAATAATTAAATATTTTTTAAGTCTAACTTTAGAAAATGATTAATTAACAACAATTAATTGAGAAAGGTGAGACTTCTCTAGAAACTCACACAGATCGAATTGGAGATGATCTTAACTGTTGATGGGGATCTAATCGTAGCTGTTGGTTCACCAACAAGAGATTATAAGAGAAACTCGATGGGTAGATGGAGCAATTGATCAATAATTAAATATTTCCGAAGTCTAACTTAGGAAAAGTGATTAAATAACAACAATTAATTGAGAAATGTGAGAATTCTCTAGAAATTCACATTGATCCATTTGGAAATGATCTTAGCCATTGATGGGGATCTAATCATGGCTGTTGGTTCACCAATGAGAGATTATAAGAGCAACTTGATGGTGTGAAAATTTCTGAATCTAACAAACCAGAAATCCTACTGCAGAAAACTGATTTACATCACCTACTTGTATTCTTCATTTAACAAGTTACTTTTAAGAAAAATTCAGAAAATATTAATGTAAATACATTGCAGCCTACACCAATAAACAAATCAAGTACTGAAAAATAAATGAGACAAACATGCAAAGGACACACTTATTTTTGGACTAAACGTCCCCGGAAAAACCCAATGCGGGAAAACCAGTGCAACAACTCTGAGGGTTTTCTATTGTTAAGCAGAGTTTTTGAATACAAATGTTGGTAGCCCTCCCGACAAACTAGTGACAGAGAAATACAATGGTGGAGAACCTGAGTGAGTTTTACCTCACTTCACCTGACAGATTCCGGCAGCAAAACTAGCTGGCCCTGACTACAATTGCATTGCCCCTTCGCAGTAACTGTGTGGGCTTGCGTGGAGCTCTTTGAGGCTCTGCGTCAGCACTTCTGCCTACTGCGTTAGCTTTCCTGACTGTTTTGACAATTTCCTGCAGTTCTGATACTCTGCGTGGAAGGCAACTCTTCCTCTGCGCTGGCCTGCCTGGCTCTGCTTCAAGGCTGCGTGGGCCCAGATTGGCCCAACGTTAGCTCTCTTGGCTACTTCCCTGCCTCCACAAGTTTCTCTTAGCTTCTCTATTTGTATTCTCAAACTATCACTGCCCCTCAGCTGCAAGATCTCCCTAATCGATTTCCCTCCTAAGAACTTCTCACCTCAGAAAATCGATTTCCTCAATCTCTCTATGCGTCTTCTCCAACTGACCCCAAGCCTCCATTTATACTTTTCCTGTTGAGAAATCAACGACCAAGATTAAGTCTCTAATCAATGGCTAAGATTAAATTAGACTTGATCCTCGTCTCTTAGAAGCTTCTCACCCATATTTTCATTAATACCCATTAATATTTTAATTTTCCTAAGTTTAAACCAAGGAACCCCATTAAAAATATTAATTATTTTAATAAAATACAATCTAGGTGGATTTTCACCAAACAATTTCTGGTCTTCGAGATTTCATGTGTTCTAGCTCGTCCACAAAATTTCGGAGCTAGAGCACATTTGATGCTATCCAAAAATCAACACCCCCGCTTAGCGAGGAATGTGCTCTAGCAATAATTCCTAGCAGAAGTATCAAACTGATCCATGACATCGGTTCTCTGTGCTGCTGATGCTCGACCTGCTGCCCTTCATCCATTGCGCTGCTGCAATCTTGTACTGCTGCCCATGACACTGCCGCTGTCACTGCTACATCTGTACTAAAGCTCCCTCTCAAATGCTGCATGATGCTGCCCATAGCACTGCCATTGCTAACTGCTGCACTGCAACTCAGTTGTTGAGAAGTAAGCAACTGAAAAGCCACCCAAAAGATAACATGCTGGTCAGTTTGGATACCTTGTGATGCTGAAGCTACCTCTGCTGCTAATCTGTGCTGACCTTTTGATGCTACTGCGCTGTTGTTGTATCCGCTTTGTGTTGCCCGCACTATTGCAACACTCCACTGCGCTGCTTCAGACTTTGGCACTCTAGTTCTGCCACTGTTGCTCCATCATCCCTCGCACCAACTGAATCCCGTCATTCTGCTACTGTCATTAAGGGCTCCTGTAGTTGTATGTGATCCAAGAGTTTGGGCACCTCAAGGATCTTGCCCCTTTCATTAGTCCTCTCGACTACAGCTCAATATCGCCCGACCTCTTCTCTAGTGGTGCATGAACACTCATGGGGCAATCCTCATCATCGTCCTCTTTGTTAGCTTTTGCTGGAGTAGCCTTTGAGTTAGACTTCTCTTCCTTGTCCTTCTTTTGAGGGCACTGAGTGGCGAAATGACCCAGTTCTCCACATCTAAAGTAGCTGACTTTGGATATATCTTTTTTTCCTCTTCTGTTGCCCTTGCTGTCCCGCTGATGCGAGAGCTGCGTCCTCCTCTTCCTCCTTCTTGGCTTTGATTCCTTTGCTGCTGCTTCCCACCTTGGTCAACCGTCTGATCTCTTCTTGTCGAAGAGCTGCCCACATCTCCTCCCAACTAGGGAGAGAAGCCCTGCCTAAGATGTTTTGGACAAAAGGTTTCCCAGTCTTCAATGATTGTATTCAGGGTAGTCCTGACCATGAAATTAGGATCTGGTGTAGACCCTACGAAAGTTATCGGGTCTCGGATCCCTTGCAACCTAAGAAGGAAGGGATTGATTTCTTCTCCCTTCTGCATCTGATACAATCTCAACTGACTCTCAAGCAACATCTTCCATTGAACGGAAGTTCCCTCGTACAAAGTGGTCAAGGCCTCCCACATTTCCCTTGTTGTGTCCTTCTTAGCAATATGTGGGATCACATGATCCTTGACCCCGTCCAAGATCATGCACTTCACTTTTGCCTGAGCCGCCTTGTACTCCTTGAGAGGATCAACATCAACAGGAACAACAACCTTCTTCAAGGCATAATCCTTGATGCAAATTTTGTCCAAAATTGCTAGGATCTTGGCCTTCCAGATGACAAAGTTGGATGCTCCATCCAACTTGTCCTGATCCCTCAGTCCATTAGTAGCCATCTCTGCTCAAATGAGTGTTGAAGAGGTTCTCTTCTCCCTCTTTCGCTGCTGCCCCAACAAAACTCGGACCTGGATTTCTTTGGCGCTAGAAATCCTCTAAGGAACAAGCTCCCTCTGAAATTCGATTTCCTTCACGGAAATCCTACTGCCAACAACTGTCGAACCATCCCTCTCTAATCTCTCTTTGCTGCTGCTCAGCACTGGTTCTAGATTTCTTGGCAAGAAATCTTTCAGGGAACTGATTCCCTCTACTTTGCTTCTGCCCCACTAGGTATTGTTCTGCACCAACAAAATTAACACCACACCAACAACTCCAAATGAAGTCTGCGTTGCACCTCTAGCCCCGACAACTGGAAAAACAAGACTCAACAATCTCTGTGCTGGCCCAACAATCACTGCGTTGCCCTCTGTAGCTACAACGTCACACAAATAGGTTGACACAAGGTCTGCGTGAGCCTCCCTTGGTGGCTGTGTCACCCCTCCTCTGTTCTCTTGGCTAAAAATTGCGATGTCACTCGGGACAACTGCCTTTGCACACAAATTTTCTTCTGTTCTTTCACTGATGGCTTCAGTCCTACTTGATCTACAATCGCTCTGATACCATGTGAAAATTTGAATCTAACAAACTAGAAATCCTATTGTAGAAAACTAATTTACATCACCTACTTGTATTATTCTTTTAACAAGTTATTTTCAGAAATTTCAAAAAATATTAATGTAAATACACTGTAGCCTACACTAATATGTAGATCAAGTATTGAAAAATAAATGAGACAAACATGCAAAGGACACTTATTTTTGGACTAAACGTTCTCAGAAAAACCCAATGTAGGAAAACCGGTGCAACAACGCTGAGGGTTTTCTATTATTAAGCAAAAGTTTTGAATATAAATGTTGGTTTCCCTCTTGGCAAACCAGTGACAGAGAAATACAATGGCGGAGAACTTGAGTGAGTTTTACCTCACTTCACCCAACAAATTCTGGCTGATCCGGCAACAAAACTGGCTGGCCCTGACTACAACTGCGTTGCCCCTTTGCAATAACTGCGTGGGCCTGCATGGAGCTCTATGAGGCTCTGCGTCAACACTTCTGCTCACTGCGTCAACTTTCCCGGCTGTTTAGGCTCTCTGCGTGGAAGGCAACTCTTCCTCTGCGCTAGCCTTCCTGGCTATGCGTCAAGGCTGCGTGGGCTTAGATTGGCCTAGCGTCAGCTCTCTCGGCTACTGCGCTGCTAAAACAAGTTTCTCTCCGCCTCTATATCTGTATTCCCGAACTATCACTGCCCCTCAGCTGCAAGATCTCCCCAATCAATTTCCCTCCAAAGAACTTCTCACCTTAGAAAATCGATTTCCTCATTCTCTCGTGTGTCTTCTCCAACTGACCCCAAGCCTCCATTTATACTTTTCCTGTTGAGAAATCAACGGCCGAGATTAAGTCTCTAATCAACGGCTAAGATTAAATTAGACTTGATCCTCATCTCTTAGAAGCTTCTCACCCATATTTTCATTAATACCCATTAATATTTTAATTTTCCTAAGTTTAGACTTAGGAACCCCATTAAAAATATTAATTATTTTAATAAAATAAAGTCCTGGTGGAATTTCACCAAACGATGGCTGGGTCTTGGAGATCTCATGTGTTCTAGCCCCTCCACAAAATTTCGGAGCTAGAGCACATCCGATGCTACCCAAAACAACAGAGGGGTAGATGGAGAACACACTAGAGAGGTCGAGTTCCTTGTCAGATCGAGCTATCCAGATGTAGAGGTTGAGCAGGGAAGAAGAGTTCGAGCTAGAAGGGGCATAGAGACAAAGAGGGAGTAGCGACAATGATTCCAGAGTTTCCAGTTTCGGAGAGGCAACAACAAAGAGGCTAAGTTATTCCACTAGAGGTTGTACAAGGATTGCGCAGGGAACTTTAATGAGGTAGTTCGATTTTGCTGAACAGAGGGTCGATTCAATTGCTAGAGGCTGGGAAAATTTTCCAGATGGCCGGAGGATCACTTCTAGTGGCAGCAACAGACAGAACAACTTGATCAAAGGAAGATTCAAACTGTGCGTGTGAGGGTCTGTGCAAGCACTGTCAAGGCGTAAGACCCCTAATATAGAAATAGACAAATTCTAATGATATGAAATCTATGATACCAATTGTGGAACCTTAAATTAGGGATTTAACATAATATAGATAGAATTAATGCTAAGAGTATACTACTAATTGTGTAATTTCTCATTTAGAATTTGTAGAGCCTTCAATTTAAAGTTTTTGACAGGGTATAACCATTTAGAATATCAAAATTTATCAATTTGATGTTGAGTACCTACCTGGGGTTTTTGTGGTTGAAGAGGCTCCTAATTTGCTCCCGCTCCGTTACCAAAACGACGAAAACCTCCCTGCCAAACTAAGCACAACTTCAGTACCTAGCCCCAAAGTACTTGAAATTCAAGGTACTCTGGCCCCCGTGCCCAAAACTTCAAGAGCAATTAAGCTCATAATGCCTTCTATCAGTAACACTGAGAATTTCCTACTGTGTCTTTGTTAATTTCCTTCAAAATTCCTCCTTGTTATGGCCTTCTTCACTGCCTTTTATGTTTAATTTCATCGTCTCTTAAACTCCTTGTTGTCCATCTCCTTCCTCCACCACTTCCTCACTTCTCTTTGCTGTCCTCCTACTATCTTCTTGGCCCTTCTTTCTTTAGATGGAGTAGGTCCTATTTATTGTAATTTAAATGAATCACTTTCAGTGCTTGGCAATTTTCTATAAATTTTTAGTTTGTAATTTAATTAAACTGTTTTGGTTCATATATTTAAATAAATCACTTTATGTAAACCTTTAATTAATTTCTTTTACTTAAATTAATAAATTCTAAATTAGTTAAATTTTAGTTATATATTTCTATATATCTTATTATATATATATATATATATATATATATATAACTAATCTTTTAAATAAATATATATATATATATATATATATATATATATTTTTGATTTAAAAGATTAGTTATATATATATATTTTGATTTAAAAGATTAGTTATATATATATAGATATATACATAGTTATAAAGGTGGTACACATAAATGCTCAATCGATATATTTATTATATCTTGGTGAGTTCAGGAACTTATTTCGATAATCAAAATTTTTAATATTAGCTAGTAGGTATAGTAGTGCAATACATGCGGTTCATGCATATGTAGCTATCATATGGATGTCCCATATGTATACTAATATTCACATTCTGTTTGTAATTGTAGGCGGGTCATTACACCAGGGGCTTGCGCAAGGGTTCTTGAGGGCCAATTTTTTGAGGCAGGTTATGTTGGGATTGCTCGTGGAGAGAGAAAATCCTCTCTAATAATTTTGGCCAGATTATTTATTGAGGATAACCAATTTGGTGTCTAGATTGTACTTAGATTTTCACTGCTGCATAATAATAATAAAACCCTTAATATGCTACACTGATTTTCCCACATTGGGTTTTTTTGGGGACAATTGTCTAAAAATAATTGTGTCAATTTTTATTGTGTGCTACAATTGTCTCAGTTTCCAGTTTATTTCTACAACGTAATTTATTTGTGAAAAATTGCAGTGTGATTTATTCGTTGTTTGCCATAGCAAATAAGCTGCATAATTAATTAGTTAGAAGAATAAATTTCCAGTTGCTGCAATTTAAGGAAATTTCACATGTTATTAGAGTGTGTTTGAAGACAGACCAAGAGCTCAGAAATGAGGGAGAAATTTTGCAGCTTCAGAGGAAGTCTCATGGAAATTTTTTTGGGTCTGCGTAGAGGTCCATCGAGGCAGTACAAATTGCTGGGTAGGGGTTCTATTTTTAGTTGCAAGTGGTAGAAGAGTTCGAACAAGCTCAGCAGCAGTTCCAACAGATAGTGATGTTGCTGGGAAGCAGTTCTAGTGAGCAAATCAGAAAATTCTTTGAGCAATTCTGGGTGTTGTTGATTTGTAGCAGTATTTGTAGTAGCAGATCAGTGCCGGGTGGAAGAGAAAAACACACACAAAGGGATGTAGTTGCCACTCTTTTCTAGAATCCTTCCGAGAACCAGAAGATGTTTTTGAAGAAGTTGAGGACCACTAGGATGCATAAGGGTGAAGGAGTTACTCATCTCACCAGAATTTAGGGTGTTTGAGATGAGCTTGCCACAGTTGGAGAAGCAACTCAAGAGAGTGAGCTGGTGTGTACAACTCTCAATGGTTTCACCCTGAAGTGGGCTACCTTCGTCGAAGGCATCAACTTCCAATGGTTTCACCTTCAAGTGGGCTACCTTTGTCCAAGGCATCACTGGATGAGATAATCTATTGGGTTGGTATTGGTTGCGGGTAAATCTTATGCACGAGGAGATGTGGCTTGCTCTAGTTGAGAGCAACATCAGTGGCAACAATAGCAAAGGATCGAAGGGTGTGAAGGAAGAGGAGAATGTAGCCCTTGCGTCAAAGGGAGAGGTAAAGAAAGATCCTATTCAGGGACAAGGTTCACAGGGAGGCGAAAAGAAGAAGGATCTCTCGAAGATCAAATGCTTCAGGTGTGGTGAATTCGGCCACTACAATACCCAATTTATGAAGAGGAAAAATGCCAAGAAGGAGAAGTAGGAGCAAGCAGCAACTTTGGCGAGGATCGACAATTTGTCTTCCAAGTTGGAGGATGAATTCACACTATATGCATCTATACCTTTAGGAGAGAAGTGGGGTGACATTGAACTTTAGTCACCAGAGTTACAGATTTTTGGGTAGGGTCCAAGGAGGATAACATCAGACAAGTGTTTTCTCATGGATCATTACCCTTGCTACAAGGGTCCACAGTATTCAGTCACAGTTGCATCAGTGTCAGCATGGAGCAATTAGTTCTTGAGGGACAATTGTAGTATTAGTTGCAATTAGATGCTGAAGAGCGCAGAGTAGCTCCAACACAAATAGTTAACTCAGTGGACAAAGCAAAGGCTAGTAACAGTCAGAGAGTCGAGAGACGATTGCAGAGCCATCAAAGAGACAATTGATTTAGAGTTCTCAGTTGCAGTAGTTGTAGAAACAACAATAACATGAGATTAGTTGTGGCGCAAAGCGGAGTTGGCAAGGATGTAGGGTGTACAGTGCAGTGTTAGCAACAACGCAAACGCAGGTTCGTTTAGCTCAGAGCGACAAATGAATTAGAGTTGCGTAGTAGCTTGGTGGACGGTGGCAGGTTGTCAAAGTTGTCAGACATTAGTAGTGTGTATGGGAAGATGTTATGAGACAAAGAGAGAGAACACCTTCCTCACTAAGAGGGAGTGTTGGTTTGGTAGCATCAGACAGGTATTCTAGTCTCAACTTTGGTCAGAGAGGCTAAGAAACACAAGATCTTTAAAATTCATAAAACGTTTCATGAGAAAACACCTAGAGATGGCTCAATTAAGTTAATTGATCAGTCATTATATATTTGCTAAGTTTAACTTAGGAAAAGAGACAAATTAACAACACTTAATTGAGAAAGGTGAGAATTCGTCTAGAAACTCACATAGATCGAGTTGGAGATGATCTTAGTTGTTGATGGGGATCTAATCAGGGCCGTTGGTTCACCAACAAGATATTATAAGAGCAACTCGGTGGATAGATGAAGAACACACCAGAGAGGTTGAGTTCCTTGGCAGTTCGAGCTATCTAGTTGCAGAGGTTGAGAAGGGAAGAAGAGTTCGAGCCAAAAGGGATGTAAAGACAGAGAGGGAGCAAAGACAATGGTTTCAGAGGAGTTTCCAGTTCCATAGAGGCAGTAACAAAGAGGCCGAGTTATTCCACTAGAGGATGTGCAGGGACAAATAACATCCTTGTCACCTCCAAAAATCCTCCTGACTCTAGTTGGAAACTGACACATCCAACCCCCTTCATTGCATGCATGTTACTAGTCCCACTAAACACACTGTAATGTGAGCCTACCTTTGAAACACTGTGGAACGCAGACCTCATTCTCGTCATGCGACTGGAAGCTCTATTGTCCACTAGCCATGATCCTGTGTTAAGTCCTTCTAGTACGACTGTAGGTCTATTTCGGTCCTCGGAGACGCCCATGAATTTTGCCGCCAATCCCCAAATGGTACGATCTCCCTCTCCCTCTCTGCGTTTGAGGGCTGACCTCTACCAATCTTGTTGGTTGTTCGTTATTGTCCTTCATACTTGTAGTTGGCTACTAGTAGCTATGTCAGCAACTGCTGGCCCATGCTTGTCATGGCAAATCCCCTGCCTAAAGACTCTTGCTATCCACTGCATCTCACAGTTTCTCTCTAATACTGTTCAATGTGGCACCTTGCCCACAACATGATCCCCTGTAACCATCCCTCTCATCTCTGACTGGTATGTAGTTGGTTCTCACCTCCTGTAGTGAGCCTCTGTGTCAATCCCTTGCACACCTTTGTGGTTGAGCTCTGTGCTACACCCACGCCGACCCTTTGCACCACGCTGTTGTTGCACACTTCGTAGGTCACTGTGGTGTTGCTTTGTCGTGACAGGTGCTGTGTCGGTCGGTTAGTTGACTACTGACTTCCTTGCGGTGGTTGCTCCCCGCGGTTGGCTGGCCCAATTGTCGGCCACCACACAACCCCTAAGCACTTTATTTTTACTTATTATTATTTTTTTCTTTAAAAAAATTGGGCCCTCTTTTTTTTTGAATCGTAATTTTTTTGTTCAATTCAAAAATTAAGCCATAAAAAAAAATCCCTCAGCCCTTAAAAAAAATCCAGTTCATATGATCACAACCAACTTGGCTTTGACGATTCAACACAAGCCTGACACTTGTAATTCCGAGATTGATTCAGAGTTGGGGTTTTGATACCATGTTGGAATTTCTCGAACCCAACACTTGATATTCGGTTCGTAGAAATTAACTGAACGAATACACAACTAAGTTCCTAAGCAAAATTACTCAATCTGAATCACATACACATAAACAAATTTTTGCCCAATCAATAGTTCATCATCAATAAATTAATCATAGAACTTACTTGGGATCCCATCTTGGGACAATGGTTCGACTGAGAAAATGCAGATTACAAAACTGATCACTAGCCTCACAATACTCTCTCAGGTCCAACACACGCTCACTGAGAATCCTCTCTCAATCTTGTGGTGTTGCTGTGTCTTAGCTCCTAACTTTAGGCTCAATTTACAACTATCTTAAGCTAAGATTGATGGCCAAAATTAGAAGTTAACTAGAGATAAGTAACTTTACTTTAGTTAATTATTCTATCTTTAGCTTTCTTTATTTTAATTCGGGTACAAGTCATAAATTGAGCTAGCTTTACATGCACATTTCATGCATGTCACATGCAACAAATTAGTGTGAAAATTCCACCACCAGAATCCCTACTGCAGCAACTGATGATATTACTCCTATTTGTTAAATTCCTTTAAACAAATTATTTGCAGTTTCCTACGACAAATATCGTAATACATAAACTGCAACCTTCACTTAATTAAATATTATACGAAAACAAGAGACTGAGCAAGAAACAAAATACAACACAATGGACACCGTTATTTTTGGACAAATGTCCTCAGAAAAACCAATGCGGGAAACGGTGCAATAGCTCTGAGGGTTTATTATTATTAAGCAATAGCAAATTTTGAATACATCTCTAAATACCTCTCGGGTTATTTAGTTACAGGGAGAAATATTGGCAGAAAGCTTTGTGAGATTATCTCACACAATCACTGAGAAAATCCCAGTTGATTTGGATACTGGATGAAGTGCCTCTGGCAGGCCCTACGCTCCCTCTGCGCAGTCCTCATGCAGCCCCTGCATCAACCTCTCAAGGCACTGTTTTAGCCAGTCTGCTGATCAATTTGCTGCCTGAAGTCTCAGCTCTCAGCCTCCTGGTCACACACCTCGGCTCCCGGCTTCTGAAACTGACTCTCCCTAGCAAAATCTCAGACTCTCTCTCACCCTCTGCGCTGCCTCTGTGTGGCCCTTGGTGGCCTTGCGTCAGCCTCTGCGTTTGGGATACTGGATCATTCTCTGCTGATGATTCTTTGGCTGAGAAAATCTCTCTCTCTGTGGATGCTATCCTTGTCCCTCAACTGCAAGAAATCTCCTCGATTAGAACATCCTTTTGAGAACTTCTCACTTTAGAAATTCAATCTCTTGATCTCTTGGTGTGTTTTCCAAATGACCCTCTAGCTCCCTTAAATAATATTTTCGTTGACATTCAACGATTCAAATTAAAAGCTAATCAATGGCTAAGATCATTTTAGCTTGATCATCATCTTCTTCTAGAAGTTACACCCACAATTAGATTAATACCCATTAATATTTTTAATTTCCTAAGTTTAGACTTAGGTTTCCATTAAAAATATTAATTATTTTAATAAAATTGTTTTTGGGTGGAATTTCCCAAAACGTTTTCTGGGTTCTTTGAAATACATGTGCCCAAGCCTCCCTGCAAAATTTGAGGCCTAGAGCACATCTAATGTACCCCAAATCAACATTCCCTCTTAGCGAGGAATGCGCTCTAGCAATATACGTTGCTGCATATTGCTCTGACTTTGAAGCATCGTCCTTTGCACTGTTGATGTCTGACATGTTGTCCACCAACTACTGCGCTGCTGCTGACATTGCCACTGTCAACACTGCATCCGTACTACAACTCCCTCTCAAGTGCTGCATCTGCTATGCTGTTAGCACTGCCACTGCTAACACCGCATCCGTACTGCAACTCAGTTGCTGAGAGAAGCAACTGAAAAACATCCAAAATTATTGAACTAATTGTGTTCAGTATGATACCACGTAAATGCTGGAACTTGATTGCTGCTAGTCTTTGCACCGACCCTCTGAATCTACTGCGCTGCTGCTGGCCTCTGCTCTATGCCATCTGCACTGCTGCCAACTTTGCTCTGCGTTGCTCAGATTTTGGCGCTCCTAGCTACTGCAATTGTCTCTTCAATACTCCTTGGCACCATTCGACACTAGTCCATCCTGCTATTGCAAAACTCGGCTCCCATAGGTATTGATCCAAGAGATGGACTTCTTAAGGATCCTGCCCATTTGTAGCTCTTTTGAACTACAACTCCAAATCAACCCTCCTCCCTCCTCAAGGTATCTCGGCTGTCATGGCGAACTCCTCCTCTTCGATCTTCGCATGCGCAACCTTCAGATTATGCTTCTCATCATTGTCCTTCTTCTTGAGAGGACACTGAGTAGCGTAGTGACCCATCTCACCACACCTAAAACACTTGATCTTCGAGACGTCCTTCTTACGTCTTCGCTACTCCTACTGTCCCTTCGATGCAAGGGATGCATTATCCTCCTCCTGGGGCTTCGACCCACTGCTGCTGCTGCTTTCGTCAAGTTTGACCTTGACTAAGTCTCTCCTCAACTCCTCTTGTTTTGGAGCTACCCACATCTCATCCCAATTCGGCAGTGCTACTCTACCCAGGATACTTTGGACAAAGGCTTGCCACTCATCTGAGACAGAATTGAGGCCTAGTCTAACCAACGCTAAATCCTGAGGTATATGCCTTGTAGAAGACAACTCATCATGGGTTTCCTTCAACTTCATGAGGAATGGATCCACACGCTCTCCCTTCTGCATTTGAGTAGATCTCAGCTTTTGCTCCAACTACATCTTCCGTTGCTTGAAAGATCCCCGATATAACGTGGCCAAGGCATCCCACATCTCCTTAGCAGTTCCTATGCTAGCAACGTGACACACTATTGAAATTTCTAAGTTTGAAATGTCAGAAATCCTTACTGCATTATCTGGTTTAATTTCTCCTACTTGTTTATTCCATTAACAAGTTATTTATAAATATAAATACTGAAATAAACACAAATGCAGCCTTAACTCATATACAAATCAACAACTAAAATAACTAAGACAAACACACAAGGGGAACCGTTGTTTTTGGACATTCGTCCCTAGAAAAACCCAATGCGGGAAAACCGATGCAACAGATATGAGGGTCTTATTATTATGCAGTTTCTGAATACATCCAGGGTGCTAGAAATGGCTCACCTAATAGAGAATGCCCTCGGCAGTAGTACCTCTCCTCGGAGACAGATATTCTGGCTGATCAATCACCGGTTGAACGACCCCACAACAACAGTGGCAACTCCTTAGTTGGATAGCGAAAGTTGCTCCAAGCTTCTTTGTTGCTCTGCGTCACTCTGTAGGGATTGCGCCACCCTTCCCGGTTCACCAGCACTCAGTTTGCCCCACGAAAATTCTTCCGACACTGCCTCTTGGCCTTGTGTCAGCTCTGCTAGCCTCTGCGCAGCTACTGAAGCCTCCGCGTCAGTCTCTCCAGGTTTTGCGCTCTCTCTGGCACTCTCTCCGCCTCTCTATTATGTATTCTTGGCCTTCTGCTGAATTGCCCCTCGCTGCAATAGATCACTAACTCGATTCTCAGCAAAATCAGCCCCAGAAAATCGAATTCTTGATCAACTTGGCGTGTCTTGAATTGACCCTCAAGCATCCTCTTATACTTTTCCTGCTGAGTCTTCAACGACTGAGATTAAGTCCCTAATCAACGAGTAAGATTAGATTTGGCTTGATCCATGTCATTTAGAACATTCTCACTCAATTTTATATTAATGCCCATTAATATTTTAATTTTCCTAAGTTTATACTTAGGAACCCCATTAAAAATATTAATTATTTTAATATCTCTCCAACCGGGTGGAATTTCCGCAAACCATTTTTGGGTCTTGGAGATCTTATGTGCCTTAGCCTCTCCACCAATTTGCATGGCTAGATCACATCCATTGTTACCATAAATCAACACTCCCACTTAGCGAGGAATGTGCTCTAGTAATGCTTCACCATGGAAACATCACAATGATTCTCCGCACTAGTACCTGTGTTGATGCTTGGCCTGCTTCCTGACATCATCCCGACTGCTGCCCATGACACTGCCACTGCCACTGCTACATTTATACTACAACTCCCTTTTAACATGCTACCCATGTTGCCCCTAGCACCGTCACTGCTAACTGCTGCACTGCAACCCGGTTATCGAGAAGTAAATAACTGACTTCTCCCAAATACCAACATCCCAATCAGTCTCGAAGCCACGTGAAACTGAAGCTGCCTCTGCTGCTATCCTGTGCTCCCTTTGCAGCCACTGTGCTGCTGCATACAACTCTGTGTCTCTCGCACTGCTGCACCCTCCACTGCGCTGCCTCAGAATTCTTCACCCAATCACTGCATTGCTGCTCCACTACAGGTTGCTCCACCCGACATCTATCATTCTGCTACTATCGTTAAGAGTTCCCGTAGCCGGATATGATCCTAGAGTTTGGGCACCTCAAGGATCTCGTCCCTAGTTTGTAGTCCTCCTGGCTACAACTCAATGTCTCCCCACCTCTTCTCTAGAGCTGCATGAGCACTCATGGCACAGTCGTCATCAGTCTCGACCTCTTTCTCCACCTTAGCTGGAGCTGCCTTGGAGTCAGAAGCCTCTCCCTTGTTTTTCTTCCTTGGACACTGGGATGCATAATGTCCCAGCTCCCCACAATGGAAGCACTTCACCTTGGAGATATCCTTCTTCTTCCTCTTCCCTTGCTATCCCCGTAAATACTAGAGCTGCATCCTCCTCCTCCTCTTTCTTGATTCGACTTCCCTTGCCACTACTCCTCGCGTTGGTCAACCTCCTGATCTCTTCTTGGTGAAGAGCTACCCACATCTCCTCCTAGCCTGGAAGAGTAGCCTTGCCCAAAATACTTTGGACAAATGTCTCCCACTCCTCGGAGACTACATTTAGGGTGGTCCTTACCATGAACTCCGGATCCGGTGTAGACCCCATGGAAGTAAGTTGGTCACGAATCTCCTACAATCTTAGGAGGAACAGATCTATTTGCTCTCCCTTCTGCATCTGATATGACTATAGCTGATTCTCCAATAGCATCTTCCACTGCACGAAAGTACCCTGATACAAGGTCGTCAAAGTATCCCACATTTCCTTTGATGTGTTCTTTTTAGCAATATGTGGTACAACATGATCTTTGACCTCGTCAAGGATCATGCACTTCGCCGTTGCCATTGCATCCTCATACTTTTCATTTTCAGCTGGGCTGACCGAGATAGCCATGGTTCTCAAGGCAAAGTCCTTGATGCGATGTTGATCCAGGACTACCAAGATCCTGGCCTTCTAGATGACAAAGTTGGAAGCCCCGTCCAACCTGTCCTGATCCCTCAGTCTGTTCACTGCCATTTCAACTCCTTTTCTGGACTCCCTCTGAGTTTTGACTTCCCTCCTGGAAATCTCCCTGTAAGTCTTGATTTCCCTGTCGGAAATCCTCCTGCTAAATGTCGAACTGCTCCTCTCCAATCCTCCTTGCAATTGCAACTCGGATCTGGATTTCTTGGCTAGAAATCCATCAAGGTAGCGACTCCCTCTACTTTGGTTCTATCCCCTTAGGTATTGTTTTACACCGACAGAAACAACACCCCACCAGCTTCTTAATCACAATCTGCCCACAACTCCCCAAGCCCTGGCAACGAAAGAAACTGAGCCTTTCAGGCTCTACGCAATCCCAACAACGGCAAAATATGCTCCTCCTAGCCACAGCGTGAATCCTTCCTGGCTGAGAAAGATGGCCGGGCACTACGTAGGTCTAATCTGCCCCTCTCTGCCTCTGTGCTGACCCTCCTCCTGGCTCAAAATGATGATGCAAGTCCTCTGCGTCACTTCTTCTCTGCTGCGCTTTGTAACAATGCTCTCTCGGGATCGCTGCTACTGCTATAAATTCTTCATATTTTTGTTGGTGCCTTAGTCCTCCTGTGATCTGTAATCCTCTGATACCATGTTGAAATTTTTAAGTCTCTGACACGTTAGAAATCCCTACCACATTATCTGGTTTAATTTCTCCTACTTGTTTATTCCATTAAGAAGTTATTTATAAATATAAATACTGAAATAAACACAAATGCAACCTTAACTCATATGCAAATCAACAACTGAAATAATTGAGACAAACACACAAGGGACACTGTTATTTTTGGACAGTTGTCCCTGGAAAAACCCAATGCAGGAAAACCGGTGTAGCAGATATGAGGGTTTTATTATTATGCAGTTTCTGAATACATCTAGGATGCCAGAAATGGCTCACCCATCAGAGAATGCCCTCGGTAGTAGTACCTCTCCTCAGAGACAAATATTCCGGCTGATCAATAACCAGATGAACGATCTCACAGCAACAGTGGCAGCTCCTTAGCCCTGTTCCCATGAAGTCGGCTACATTAAGGCAATTCGACCCAACAAAAAGGCTATATGTAGAGAGGTAGTTCGACCTATTTGGATTATTCACTCAACAAGTTCGATCTTCAAGGAAGAGAGGTAGAAAAGAGAGCGAAATAATTGGAGAAGGACGAAATTTGTTGGGAAGACCTAATTTGAGTTTCTAGGCTATCTATCTCTCACACGTGCGAAGTTTCTGGGCAGTTGCTGGGACTGAAATTTTGTGTCTACTGCAGGTTCGAAATTCTGTTCCTGGGGTCGAAGTTCTACTGCTGGGGGCTGAAATTCTGTAATGAAACTGTTGCTGGAGAGCTATCACTTGGAGACTTTGACAGGAATCATCCATTTAAGGGAAGCGCTGACTTAGTGGTTGGAGGAGGTCCTTGTCTAGGTCTAAGAAGTCTGGAAGTGTCTCTTCTTGATTTGAGTTTACTGAAAGAAGAGTTTGACTACATTTTCCCCTTGTGTGGGTTTTTCCCTGGTTGAGCGCCTACATCTCATGTCTCTTGTTCTTGTGGTCTTCATATACATACAATTTGGTAATTGCTTGATGAAAGATAAACTAATAAAGAAGTAAAATAAGCCAACATAATTCACAAGTACTTATCAAGAAAGAGGAATTAAATCCTAATTCCTATAAGCATTGATTTCTCAACATGTTTTCAGAGGTAGGGTTGAAGAAAGTTGAAGATCACTTTGTTGGCTTGGAAGAAAAGGTTACTCCCTCTATGACAAGTTACTTGAAGATGGGATTCAATATTGTAAGAATTGCCGGAAGCTAGATTGGAAGAATCATCTACAATCTATCTAGGAAAGTCAAGAGTGAAGGATTCTTGGCTGCACTTACAGGTACTCTTGATGATGACAACACATGGATCATTGATAGTGGAGGCTCAAGACATATGATGGGAGAAAGTAGACAAATTCATACTCTATCAAGGAAACCATCATCACATGTGGTGAAGCTAGGAGACAACAACAATTATGCAGTCAAGGGCCTTGGATCTACATCACTGAAGCTTGAAAGTGGAGCAAAGCTACACCTCAACAACATACTCTATGTACCAGGTTTGAAAAAGAATTTACTTTCTATTTCTTGTTTAGAAGGAGAT
Organism: Pinus taeda; assembly: GCA_000404065.3. Classification (NCBI taxonomy): domain Eukaryota; kingdom Viridiplantae; phylum Streptophyta; class Pinopsida; order Pinales; family Pinaceae; genus Pinus; species Pinus taeda. Next base: position 301,445 of record APFE030253299.1, on the reverse strand, counting down.
AGGGTTGCCTTTGTAGATGGTAAAATTTTGGTTTGGGGAAAGGATTCAAGTATTAAAAAGACAAAAATTATTGGAGTTCGTGAAGGCTATATAGAGTTATAACACCATCTCCTCAAGCCCTGGTTCACATGGAGATCAATCCTATTGAACTATGGCATAGAAGATATGGGCATATTCATTACAAGATAATACCCTCACTTAGTCAAATGGTTAAGGGCATCCCCAACATCAAAGAAGATCATGAAGGAGTATGTAAGGGATGTGCTTTGAGAAAGAATACAAGGAAACCTTTTGACAAATAGTGATACTAGGTCTAAAGAGATATTAGACCTCATTCATTCCGATGTGTATGGGCCAATGTCTAAAAAATATCTTGGAGGCCATCTTTATTATGTGACCTTCATTGATGATCATTCTAGAAAGACATGGCTCTATCTTCTCAAGACAAAGGGCACAGTATTTGAAAAGTTCAAGTAATTTAGATCCGAAGTGGAGACCTTAACCGAAAGAAAGATAAAGACGTTGAGATTCGACAATGGAGGGGAATACACTTCAAAAGAATTAATTGCATATTGTAAAGAAGCAGGTATTAACAGGGAGCTCATTGTTCCCTATAACCCCGAGCAGAATGGAGTTGTAGAAAGGAAAAATAGAACAATTGAAGAATGTATACAAACTATGATATTTGATCAAGATCTACCAAAGTTTCTATGGGGAGAAGCAACAATGACAACAATATATATACAAAATAGAAGATCTCATAGAATCGTTGATAATGACACCGGAAGAAACATTCATAGGGAAGAAGCCATGTGTGGATCATCTTCGAATCTTTGGGTGTCTCGCATACATCCATGTTCCAAAAGATAGGCAAAAGAAATTGGATTCTACAAGCATAAGAGGGATCTTCGCTGGTTACAATATTTCTTCAAAGGCTTATAAATCTACATCAAGGAAGACAAACTGAAATTAGCAAGGATGTTATATTTGATCAAAATCATGCCTACAAGAGATCAAAGGATATACCAATCAAATCCGATGATGAAGATGTACCACTATTTGAAGAATAAAAGCATCATGACAAGACAACTACAAACCAAGAAGAAGAAGAAGAAGGACCAAGTGAGCCTATTCACCCTATAGTCATTACGGAAACAATGCAGAGGCCAAATTGGTTGAAAACTACCCTTGAAGATGCTGAAGGGCATGGAGCTACTAAAGGACTTTTAGGGAAAGCAAAAGACCAAAGAGATATTCAAGATATGCAACATACATGACAAAATTTATAGAAGCTGAACCAACTACATTTGAAGAAGCTGCTTATCAAGAAGAATGGAAAAAGGCAATACAAGAAGAATATCAATCCATCATGAAGAATGGGGTCTGGGAAATCGTTCCTAAACCAAGTGACAAATTGGTTCACACCTTAAAATGGATTTACAAAATCAAACATGCTGTTGATGGAAGCATCGAGAAATGCAAAGCTAGATTCGTTGCAAGGGGTTTCTCACAAAAGGAAGGTATAGACTATGAGGAAACCTTTGCTCCTACTGCTAGGTATACTACTATAAGATCTTTGGTTTCGCTAGCTACTAATGTTGGATGGAATATCCATCAAATGGATGTCAAAAAACATTACTAAATGGAACTATTGATGAAGAAGTATACATTGAACAACTAGAAGAAAATGAAATAAATAGTAGAGATACACATGTTTGCAGACTCAAGAAAGCCCTAAATTGCTTGAAGCTTGCTCTTAGGACATGGTATGCAAGGATGGATGCATATCTCTTAAGAATTGGGTCCGTGAAAAGTTATGCTGGTGCAAATCTCTACATCAAAGTGGTGAAGAATGAACTAGTCATTGTACTACTATATGTGGGTGATTTGTTTATTACAGGGGTGGAGCGCATAATACTAGAATGTAAGAAAACGTTGGCAAATGAATTCGAAATGAAAGATTTGGGACTCATGCACTATTACTTGGGCTTGTAAATTTGGTAGAAACTTGGTGAGATATATTTGGGTCAAGGTAAATACATAATCAAGATGTTGCGAAAATTCGGTATGATGGATTCCAAGCCTATGACTACTCTCATGATCACTATCCTCAAGAAGTTGATAAGCTCCGACTCTAGTCTCGTCGATCCTACTAGCTATTTTAAGTTGGTGGGTTCTCTGATGTACTTGGTGAATACAAGGCCTGATATATGTTTCGTTGTAAATGTTCTTAGTCAATTTCAGTTGGAGTGTCATCATGACCTTTGGATAACTGCCAAGAATATTTTGAGATACCTACGTAGCACAATACATCACTATTTGAAGTATGATGGAAAGGAAGTCAAGTTAACAAGCTTACCGATTCCGATTGGGGTGGCAGTGAGACTAATGGAAGAAGCACTACCGGTGGATGTTTCAGTTTGGGATCTGCAATGATTTTATGGATGAGTAGAAAACAAGATTCTGTTGCATTAAGTAGTGCTGAAGCAGAATATGTTGCTGCATGTGAAGTAGGAAAGGAAGTTGTTTGGTTAAGAAAACTCTTGTCAGATTTGTTTGGAAAGCCTCTAGATCTTACAATGATAAATTGTGATAATCAAAGTAACATTAAGATGTTTGAAGACCTCGTATTCCATGCAAGGACGAAGCATATCAACAAGTACCACTACATTAGGAGTTTGGTACAAGATGGGGTCGTGAAACTACAATATATTCTGACAAATGAATAGGTAGCTGATGTGCTAACGAAATCTCTTTCGAATAAGAAGTTTGAATATTTTAGAAGCATGCTTGGGTTGGTTGATGTTACAAATTTAATTTATAGAGAAAGATAAATTTAATTTATAGAGAAAGATAAAGCATCTTATGATAAGATGCTTGGAAGTACATGTGGCCGACCTATGTGTTAATGTCTAGATATCGAAGTAGGGAGGGTGGCGTTTTTCATTGAGCTCCAACCTTGGATACGCACCTAGATCCCTGCGTTAATGGTAGAGCTTAAAGCCTAATGGTACCCAGAGTGGCTAAAGCTTGAGTCCATCTTAGTCCCACCTGATTAGAGTACCCTGGTTAGGTATCTAATTTGTAGCATTGAGTGTGCTAGAACTCTTTGTAGTTCATTTCATTTTGAGATCTTCCATGTACTCTTATATGTATGTACTTATGAATACCTCCCTAGTTAAGAGAGAGTGTTGAAGAATGTAATTAGTGTTGGTCTTCATAATTGTACTTGTCAAAATAATTATTTTACTAAAGAAAATGACTTATTAAAGCATGGGTTTCATGGTTGGGTCAATGTTTTCTAGGTCAAAACCTCCATTGGAGGCTTCTAGGTTTTGTCTTGAGTCATCAGTCATTGTCATTTTTATTAGACCCTTCTTTGGATTTTGTATCATGTAAATGTTGAAGAATGTAACTAGGTTGAGTCTTCATAATTGTACTTGAAGTCAAAATGTAATATATATTTGTCAAAAGAAAGCAAAAATAATTTTATTATTATTTTAATTGACTTGTTAAAGCACGAGTTTCATGCTTGGGTCAAATGTTATAGGTCAAGCCTCCATTGTAGGCTTTAAGTTATTGTCAAAATCAAATTTTGAAGACTCCTCCATCAATCAAAGTCTCCTTGCTGTCAAAGGACTCATCATCAAGTCGGCTTCCCTCAATAATCTCATGTCGGCCTAATACGGTGACACAACTCTTCACGATCACATGTCGGCCTAATACAGTGACACAACTCTTCATGATCACATGTCGGCCTATTTTCATATGGAAACAACTATATATACAAGGATGAGTACTTCACATAACTACCACAAAAAAAATTCAGATAAGAATTTCAAAGATATGTTTCAGTACTACTTCAGAAGTTCGATACTATTATATGATCTCGGGTTTGTGAAGAGATAATCTCGCTAGACAGGTTCAGTGGACAGTTTTGGTGCTACCATATTTTCAGTGATATTACAATGACCACATTTCAATGATTTTACAGTGGATATATATCGGTGCTACCACAAAAAATGGCTCAGTGTTATCATAGTGATGAAGTCTCGGTTCTCCAGTATCTCGGTGCTATCACAGTCTCGATGCTAGTGCTATCACAGTGATAAGGTTTTGATGCTAAGTGATAAACTTCGATGTTATCACAGTGGACATATTTCAGTACTATCTCAGTGAGTAAGTTCAATGTTTTCACACAAGGATGGTTTAGAGATCATTGATATCTCCATATACAAGTTCGGTGCCATTGCAAGGATCAAAGTGTGAAGAAGAATGATTGCTACAGGAGCAAGAGAATTGAAGAATGACAAGGTTGACTTGATGGATGGAGGTAATCTGGATTCTAAGTTGTAAGGGTCTTGGTCGTCTCATCTTGAATCTACTAAAGGAAGAATTTTGACTGGGATTTCCCCTAGAGCGTGCCTACATCTTGTGTTCACATCTATTTGTTGCTTGGCATTAGCCTTGATGATAAGAAAAGATAATTCAAAAGAACAAATAATAATAATGAAAAGTATCACAAGATAATGTCATAATAAGAGAAATCGTGTAGCTGCCACTTCTTGGATTTCTCAATAGCAAAATGAATTTTTTTTGAGTAAAAAAGGTTATTTGTCACCTTCACACCAAGTCGACCTTGCCCCCATGAAGTCGGCCTACATTAGGGAAATTCGACCCAGTAGAAAGGCTATATATAGAGAGAGGCAATTCGACCTATTTGGATCATTCACTCAAGAAGTTCAATCTTCAAGGAAGAGAGGCAGAAAATAGAGCGAAATAGTTGGAGAAGGACGAAATTTGCTGGGATGACCTAATTTGAGTTTCTAGGCTATCTATCTCTCACATGTGCGAAGTTTCTGGGCAGTTGCTGGGACCAAAATTCTGTCTACTGCAGTTCCGAAATTCTGTTGCTAGGGGTCAAAGTTCTGTTGTTGGGGGCCGAAATTATGGACTAAAGCTGTTGTTGGAGCGCTGTCACTTGGAGACTTTAACATGAATCATCTATTGAAGGGAAGGGATGACTTGGTGGTTGCAGGAAGCCTTTGTCTATGTCTAAGAAGTCTGGGAGTGTCTCATCTTGATTTGAATTTACTGAAGGAAGAGTTTGATTGGGTTTTCCCGTTGTAGGGGTTTTGCCCTAGTTGAGTGCGTACATCTTGTGTCTCTTGTTCTTGTGGTCTTCATATACATATAATTTGGTAATTGCTTGATGAAAGATAAACTAATAAAGAAGTAAAAGAAGCCAACATAATTCACAAGCAATTATCAAGAAAGAGGAATCAAATCCTAATTCCTATAAGAATTGATTTCTCAACAGCCCCCCTTTGCATGTCGTATGCAAGCTTCTAAAGAGGAAAATCAAGGGCCTTCTATTCATGACACAAGACTAGAAATACCTTTTGAGATACATAACTCAACAATGGTTACTTGAACAATGACAAGATAAAACATGCAATTCAACTTAGAGTTGCGTTTAATAATCAAGTCTAAAATGTAAGGAAACCAAGAAGGCTATAAACACTTATCCCCTTCTCCTTAAACAATATTGCCCCTAGCTAGGGCCTAGGCTACAAAAAATTGAAAGCAAATTCAACATAAAAACACATACAGGCTACCTCCAATAACATCAATGCACACTACACAAGTCTTGTGCCATTGGACCTCCATAGTCTTGTTTATTGATTGAATGAAGCAAATACAAAGTAGTAGTAACAAAGTTTCCCCAAGCTTAAGCTTCCAACACTAGCTTGAGCAATGAGCAAGGGGTTTTATTTATACAAAAATGGGTGAAAATCCCAATGAGAATCAGATCAACAAGTGTCAATGATGAAGATCCCAAGGCTACAACGAACTCTCCAAGTGTAGAGATTGTTGTGTGTTGAGTTGCTATGTGGCAGAGCTAGTTCCTCTTGCTCGCTACGTGCTCTTCCTTAAGTGACCAATGTATTACAAGTGGCTGTGATGAGGAGGATTGAGGGGAGAAGACTCCCACACAACTCATGGAAAATCTCAACCTTAACTCAACTATAAACCATGTGATAGCAATTGTCATAAGTCTGGTACATGGATACCTGTAGGAGTGATTGCAATGAGAGTAATTCTGGCAGCATATCAGTCGAGGGGATTGCTGGTAAATGGAGGGAGAGTGAGGTGGGAGTGAACTCCCCCTCACAACTATAAACCATGTAATAACAATTGTCGTATGTTACGTGGCTACCTGTAGGAGTGATTGCGTGGGAGTCTAATTCTGGCAACGTATCAGTCGAGGGGATAGCTGGTAAATGGAGGGGGAGTGAGGTGGGAGTGAACTCCCCCTCACTCAAGTTGATTCCCCTTAAATGCTACTTCAAATAATAGCTGGAACTCGGTCCTCAAGGAGGAATTTGACCCCAAGTTTGGCAGTTAGGGGTTGGGACATGCAAAGGTTCCTTGTCTTCTATGAGATAGCGCATCATTGGCCCAAGAACTGGGTGATGGCCATATGAGTGAGGTAGAGCTCATGCTTGGCTTTTGCCCATGTGTTACTTTGTAAGTCCTGACCATATTTTGCATTTTGATTTCTTGTGTGGCCATCATATGCTCTTTCTATTTTTTTTCGCTGCATCAACCTCCCATGGTACATTTCCAGGCCCTACCCAAGTATGAGGATCTGTGGGTGCCAAATCCCAATGAACCAGTGGTCAGTTGAACATGAAGAATGGAGGTGGAATAAGGGCTTTAATGTAAGATTGAAAGTGGTAAGTATGGAATATGGGGAGATAGGGCTATGCTAACTCTATCATGGCTTCCCAAGTAGTGCCCTTCCTATATCCGTTGGGCCATTAGGGGAGGTTTCATTGGACTAGGATTTAAAATTAACCCGCTCATTTGAGGTGAGGAAGCAAGATCATGACCAAGACCTTTCTTCCAACCCACCCCATAATCCATGCCAAAATCCCCAAATACAAACAAGCATAAGCACCCAATGGCAAAATGAATAAAGTATCGTTTGATCAGAAGCCCACCTTCCAACATGTGCCCTCGGCAAATGGGGGAGGAAACATATGACTCATGTAGGTGGTAGACCTGTGATGTTAGAAAATAAAAAAGGTAGAAATATTTTCTTATATAGATAATTACCTATGATTCTTCTATCTTTATGTTCTTCCTTTATCTTTTAGTTCATCAAGAAATTACCAAGACAATAACACAAGGACAACAGATGTAGGCGGACAACAAGGGAAAAACCCCTATCTAGGGGAAAAACCGAGTCAACAATTCTTCCTTCAATGGTTTCTCGAGAAAATCCAAGACTCTAGACCCAGACAAAGACTCCCTCCACACCAATTCAACCCTCAATCCTTCTTGCAGATGACAACCATTCACAAGCAACTTCGACCTACCAACATTAGCAGTAGCAGCAACAACTTCGACCAGACTTGGAGACTTCGATCTCCCTTGATACACCTCATAATTGAGTGAGAGTTGTCCCAAAATTTCGATCTTGAGGTCTTCTATCCTTCTCCAGAAACTCACACTCCTTTCCAGCCCTTTCTCAACTTTGCACTTTCTAGCTTCTAGCTTCAGAAATCGAACTATGAGAGAGAGAATGAGATACACCAAATGAATTCAAACTACCTTGTATTTATAGCCTTCTAGGGAGGTCGAATTACTTGTCTTGAGGCCGACTTGGTGTGGAGGAGACTAAATTCATTTTTGACTCAAAAATAATTCTTTTTACATGATTCGAAAGCCCAAGAAGGGTCTTTTTTAATGAACGATGACTCTAATGACTCAAAATAAATCCTAGAAGTCCTCAATGGGGACTTTGAACTAAAACATGATGACCCATGCATGAAACCCATGCTTTAATAAGTCATAAAAATAAGAATAAAAATATTTTCTTCATTCTTTTGATAAGAACATCCCAAATACATTTATGAAGACCGAACCTAGTTTCATATTTCAACATGTGAATGGCACATCGTCATCGACTACTAGTGGCTTTTAGGGGTTACCAGCTAGAGGAGATGAATAGGAGCAAAAGTTTCTCCTAGGGGTCAGCCACTTTTGGTGGGTAACAATGCCTATTCCCATTCTGACCATTTTGGGACTTTGACTAGTCTCAATGCTAACCTATAGGTGGCCATAAGATTTCATTCTCTTTTTTCTTTTTCTTTTATAATTTCCAACCTATTGATGATCTATTTGTTCAATGCTAGTGGTCTAACTTTGTCTTTCTTTTTCTTTTTCTAGTTTTTTGTTGTTTTCTTTGTGAGCCAAGGAGGGGATATTGCAACTATTAATCCATTTGCCGCATTGCTTGATTTCTTAGATATTGTTGCCAAATGTCAATCTTCAAAGTGTTAGTTTTTGTAGCATCGAAGGTGTTCTACTCTTGAAACCTTGTCGAGAGGCTAAAGCATATGAGTTCTCCATAACCCAAAAATCGTTTCTGGAAATTCCACCTAGAAGTGTCTCAATTAGATTATTAACCAATTTTTTAATATTTCCTAACTCTAAACTTGAGAAATCTGGTTAATTAATCAGTGTTAATTGAGAAAGGTAAGAATTCTCTAGAAACTCACACGGATCGACTAGGAAATAATCTCAGCATTGATTAAGATTTAATCTTGATCGTTGGAGTCCCACAGTGAGATTATAAGATGAAGTCGATGGGTAGATGGAGGAACACACTTGTGACAGTTGATATTGATTTCCTTGGGCAGCTTGATTTTCCAGGGAGCAAAAACAATTGCTGGAAGAGGTTGACCTAGAGAAGGCAAACATTGAGGGGTAGAGAACGTGAGTCCAGAGGAATTTTTTTAGTTCCTGAGAGTCAGAAAGAGGAGGCCGGAATTTTCTACAGAACGCTGCACAGAGCCTCAAGAGGGAAATTCGATCCAGCTGAAAAGGAAGACATTTTCAGTTTTGGAGGCCATGAAAGTTTTCTAGAGAGTTGGGAAAGCATTTTCCCAGTCAGCAACAAGCATGATTGTTAGATTGGCAGTTGCTTCAGGTAGAGCGTTTGAGGGATTGCGTTAGGGTGACCTAGGGCCTGTGCAAAGCTGGTTGGACAGCTAGTTTTTCAGAGGCAATCAAGTGCCGGAATTACTTGGAGACAGGGTAATTTCCCTCAAAAAATTCTTGCCAGTATTTCTCTTGGATAGATTCACTAGTTTGGCGATATTTATTGTACTCAAAATTTCTCACTGCTGCATAATAATAAAACCCTCAACTACTGCATCGGTTTTCCCAAGGTGGGTATTGTTGGGGACTTTTGTCCAAAATTAACTGTCATAATTTTATGTGTGTGCATTAGAATTTTCTCAGTTTCGAGTATGTCTTCTGTAGTTTTTTTATTTGTGAAGGTTAGAGTGTGATTAATTCGTTGTTGCTGTAAGCAATAAACTGCTAAATTAATTAACATTTAGAAGAATTAATTCCAGTTGCTACAAGAGTTAAAATTTTCACATGGTATGAGAGCAATTTTGATCAGACGGGGAAGCTCAGAAGCAAGGGAAGAAATTCGCTATTTAGAGGGAGAAGCAGGACAAATTTTTTGGGGCTACACAATGCCTAAGGTAGGTAGTACAAAGTGCTGAGCAGTTCGATTTTTCAATGCAGGTTGGCAGAAAAATTTGGTTTGCCAGTTCGAGTGATTCCAGTAGGTAGAGGGGCATATTTTCTCTGAGTTGATTCCTTGTTTGGGTGCAGAAGGTTTTAGTAGCTGTTTGTAGTAGCAAAATCAGCGCCGGGTGGAAGAGAAAGTGCACACATAGAGGGAAATTTCTCTCAGGGGGTTTCTAGTCTAGAAATCCAAATTTCCAGTTGCAGTCAGCAGTAGATGCAAGCAGTTTTTCTCACTCCAGAAGGGAGTGCGAATATCAGATTCAACAGCTGAGCAGGTGAAAGATGGAGTTTTCCGGTTTAGAAGCAGAGATGGCCATATCTGGGCTTAAAGATTAGGATCTGTTGGAGGGAGCCTCCAATTGTGTCATCTGGAAGGCTAGGATGTCCTTCCTGCTAGATGAATTTGGCTTGAAGACCTATGCAGAGAACGTTGTGGTAGTTCCGACCGATGAAGATCAACTTCGAAAGTACAAGAAATAGATGGCAAAAGTGAAGCGAATGATCTCGGATGGAGTCTGCGACCATATAGTCTCGCATATATCTAGCAAAAATTCTGCCAAGCAAATGTGGGATGTTCTCGCTCAACTATATAAGAATCCTTTCGAGCAACTAAAGATGTTCCTATAAGAGAAGCTGAGAAACGACACGATGTAGAAGGGTGAAGGAATAGATCCCTTCCTCACTAGATTTAAGGAAATCCTGGATCAACATGCAGCCTTTGGGGAGGCGCTTCAACCTATAGAGCTTGTGCATTTGGCCCTAAACAATGTCTCATAGGAATGGCAAGTCTTTGTCCAAAGTATCTTGGGACGAGAGATTACCAGGGTGGGACAGGATGTGGTCAGACTTGCAGTAGGAGGAGATGAGGCTAGCTCTAGTCAAGAGCTCCATTAACAGAAGCAACAGTAAGGGTTTGAAGGGTGAGAAGGAAGCGGACAATGTAGCCCTTGCATCAAAGGGTCCTAGTCAGGGATAGGGGGAGAAGAAGAAAAAATGACCTATCTAAGGTCAAGTGCTTCAGGTGCAACGAGTTTGGCCACTACAATATTCAATGTCCTCTCAGGAAAAGGGACAAGTAGGAGAAGCAAGACCAGGCAACAACTTTCGTAGAGATAGACAAGTTGTCCTCCAGGTTGGAGGAAGATTTTGACATGTTTGCAGCTATACCTCTAGGAGTGAGGTGGGGCGATATGGAGCTAGAGCCCTAGGGTTGCATAGAGGATGGGCAGGGTCCACTGAGGTTTCTTCCTCATGGATCATTACCTTGCTACAAGGGTCCACAATATTCAGTAGCTGGATGGATCAATGTTAGTGAAGCAGTGAATTTCCCGAGTGACCGTTGCAGACTATGCAGTTAGGTGTTGAGGAGCGCATAGCAGTGTTGATAGTAGAGCAGGAAGGTCAATGCAGAGTTAGAAACGTTGCAGATTCTTCAATAGACAATGTAGAGGCTAGTAGCAGTCAAGACTCGGGAGATAGATGTAGTGCAGAAACACAGTTGATTCAGTATTTCAGATGCTTCTTAGTATTTGTAGCATCGGAGGTGTTCTTGTCTTGAAACATTGTGGAGAGGCTAAAGCACAAGAGTTCTCCATAACCTAGAAATAGTTTCTAGAAATCCCCCCTAGAAGTGTCTCAATTAGAATATTAACTAATTTTTTATTACTTCCTAAGTCCAAACTCAGGAAATCTGGTTAATCAATCAATATTAATTGAGAAAGGCGAGAATTCTCTAGAAACTCACACAGATCAACTAGGAAATAATCTCAGCTATTGATTAAGATTTAATCTTGGTCGTTGGAATCCCATAGTGAGATTATAAGAAGCTGATGGGTAGATGGAGGAACAAACTTGTGACACTTGAGATTGTTTTCCTTGGGTAGTTCGATTTTCTAGAGAGCATCAACAATTGCTGGAAGAGGTCGAGCCAGAGAAGGGAAGCAGAGAGGGGCAGAGACAGTGAGTTTAGAGGAATTTTTCCAGTTTCGGAGAGTCAGAAAGAGAAGGCCGATATTTTCTTCCAGGAGGTAGCGCAAAGGTAGCACAAAGCCTCAAGAGGGCAATTCGATCCAGCTGAAGAGGAAGATGTTTTAGTTCCAAAGATCGGGAAAGTTTTCCAGAGGGCTGGAGAATGATTGTCCCAATTAACGGTAGGCAGGAAGACTAGATTGGCAACTGGTTTAGGTAGAGTGTTTGAGGGCTTGTGCTAGGGTGATGCAAGGCTTGCACAGAGCTTGTTGGACGACTAGCTTTCCAGAGGCATTCAAGTGCTGAAATTGCTTGCAGAGGGTAATTTTCCTCAGAAATTTCTTGCTAGTATTTCTCTTGGATAGATTTGCCATTTTGGCGATATTTATCATACTCAGAATTTGTCACTGCTGCATAAGAATAAAACCCTCAGCTGCTGCATTGGTTTTCCCAAGATGGGTTTTTCGCAGTATTTTTATTTGTGAAGATTGTAGTGTGATTAATTCGTTGTTGTCGTAAGTGTTGTCGCACAGATTGTCTAGGCAGCGCGACAACGCTCAAGCCGGGGGCTGTCACCCTGATCCCCGATCTCTCCGTTTAAGCCGTCTCCCTATAGCAGGCTAAGGGGGGTAGACCCTATGGGATAAAGGAAGACCAATTGGGAATCAGCTGGCTTGGGAGACACAGCAGGAGGATACAAGCACTTGATCGTTTTTAGAATTTGATTAGATCTTTAAATGCTTAAGACCGGTGCCTTTTGGAGTTAATGAAAACCAAGTAAGTAATTAGCTGCTGTTGCTTATGAAGTAATTGAATGATTGCTTGAAAATATTTACAAAATTTCCAACATGTAACGAGCATTATATAATCCAAGCAATGATTAATTTCACCAGATGCAAGATATTCAAAAGATTCACAAAGCTTTAGCAATTAAACTTCAAAAGATCAAATGCTTTAAATAACCATACAATTTAAATGCTAACCAGTTACCACTTTCATATAGCTAATCTTTAGATAAAATTTAAGCGCATTTAGTTATATGAAAATGAAAAATATTAATCCCACAACAGAAAAAAGACATCAAAAGGAATTTTCAATTTTTAGTTAGTCTTTTTTCAAAAGTTTTTTTTTTTTGAAATATTTTTATGATATTTTTATTTTTATTTTAAAAGATTAAAATATAATCAAATCATAAAGAAAACAACTAATTCTAAATTTAGACTAAAAAAAAAAAAACTAAGTCTTTTTATGCTTTGAGAGTTTTTATTTTTTTTATTATTATTATTTTTAATATTTTATATTTTTTTAGATTTTCTTTTGAATCAAAATCACAAAAAATGAAAAGTGTGAATTTAAAAAGGGAAAAGTCTAGTTCTAAAACTAAACCTAACTTAAATAAAATCAATAAATAAAATGAATCTAACGCTAAGCCTAAAACCTAGGCTAAATAAAATTAGAAGGTAATAATAAAAAGTCTAATTAAAACTAACACCTAATGAAAAATTAAAAAAATATAAATCCTAACTAAATAAAACTCAGATTTAAACCTAAATCAAATTAAAAATCTAACCTAGCCTAAAACTAAACATATGCATATATCACAATAATTAAAATGAAAATAAACAACATACCTACACTAACTCTATCTGTTTATAAAACACAAGTTAAATGCAAAAAATGAAAAATCGAACGGATTGCTAGAAGATAGGACAGGTCAATGGTAGCGTTGGGAGCTGGATGAGGGGCAGTGGATATAGCTGAGGGTCGGAAGGTGCTTCACGCAGAGGAGATGTGGATCTGTTGAGCGTGGAGCTGAAATGGACATGAGAGTGGGATTTTGAGTGCATGAAGGGTGGACGCTTTGCGTGGGCAGCGTTCGGGAGCACCATGTGAGGAAGGCAAGGGAGTACGCAGGTGGTGGAGATGGGGAGAAGGAATGCATGGAAGGATGCAGTGGCAGGTATGTTGGCAGCATGTGAAGGAAACCACGGGCATAGGTCGAATGATGGAGGGATGAAGAATGGAGCTGCGCAAAAATGGCAGCAGATGAGGGCTCGAATGGGGGTACGTAGAGAGAAGGAGCAGAATGCTTGCAGGGTGTGCGTAGACAGCAAGGACAGATGCAAGGAAATGAACGTGGATGCGTGTGCTTACTGTGGATAAGGTGAAGAATGGAAAACGCTAGCCAAACAACAATGCAACGAGAGGAAGGTGGATTGAGCTGAGGGTTTTGGAAGTGATTGCTGCAGATAGCTGAGAAGAAACATGCAGAGGGAGAAAATGCTGCCAGCAGGAGTAAACTGCGTGGAGGTGAAGCAACAATCCCACAACCTATCTTAAAAAAAAAAAAAAAAAAATAAATAAAAAAAATTTGAAAATTTCTGTCAAATTGAAATCCCAGGCAGCAAACAGATAGCCTCGGAAACCCCCACAATTTTTTTGCAAACCTTAAAAAAAATTGAATCTTTTCGCTTCAGATTTCTTTGATGAAAACCCCACAAGAAATTTCTAGATCTGAAGTAAATATTCCTGCCAGAGCTGATCCTGAGGCCAGATCTTACCCTCCAGGGCCTAGATCTAGCTTCAGACAAAATGTTTTCTTTTGACTTGCAACCTGCAATAAGAAAAACCGAACATCCAGAAATAAAATATGCAAAAAACAAAATTAAAAACCCTAAAACCAGCTAAATAATTACAGTATTCACAGTTTAAAGGCTCTAAATAGCCAGATTTGTCAGTGTGCCATAGAAATATTTTCAGAAGTTTAAATTTAACATGAGATGCTTCAGAAAATCCTTCATGCATTCACAAGAAAAATTCAAATGATAAGCCCGGGATCAAAACTGGTTGGGCTCTTTAGAAAATGCTTTCTCGGGAGTTGGCTAGTTCAACTGAGAACTTCCCCAAATGCCCGTTGATCTTCAAAATCTAGATTTTCCTGCACAGGTTACTTCAACCATTAACAAAGAAGGAGAAAACAATACTAAAATCCAAATGTAATGGAGATACCTGCCATCATATTCAGAAATTTAACTACCATTCAGACCCTAGTGACTAAACAAGATACCTGTGTTTAAAATCACTCTTCATAAGCTATCATCAATGGCTGAAAGTAAAATCATGCACAGAAATAAAACATCTTACAACATTTCCAGAAGAGTAACACCAACAAGATTTCAACCCCAAAGTCTTTCTCTATTGCACATGAAAAATGACTACAAGAGAGCTTTCTTTAGCACACGACTCCCAGATTGAATGATCTCAAATGAGAACTAACCCCTATTTAAAGATAAATTTCCCAACGACTAGTTCGAGTGATCCATGTCAAAGTGATCTCGACCGTCGATGAGGATCAAAATCTCTTTTAATCTCATCCTTCGAAATTTTAAATGCATTTTGATATGTTAAAAATTAAAATATTTTGCATTTAAGTTAATCAAACTTTGACCCTTATTATTATTTATTTAAAATAAATTTATTTATTTATTATTTATTTTTTTAATTTTTAATTATTTTTTAATTATTTTTTTTTATTCATTTATAATTTTTATTATTTTTATTGGACCCTCGAACTTAACCTTTGGAAAAATCACCTAGGACCTAGGACTTATGAGGGGATAAAACATTTTTTAACCCTCAAGACACTTTACATCGTGATTTTTTACATTTTTACATCTCAAGGGGGGAAAACCCATTTGACATAGAACCTCATAGACCACCCTGTTCTGCGACACAAATATAATCTAGTAGATCAAGTGATTTCTTGAAGGTTTCTATGGTCCAATAAACCTTCTTCATCCTGATTTGAAACCTGGGCGATCGCTTTTCCTTTGGCTCCGCCACAGCCAGGGGAAAATCCCTTTCCTCTCTCCTCCGAATTTCTCTATGGGCCCTCTCTTCCAAGATGTGCACTCATGTTTGGCACAAAGCTTCATCATTAACCTTCAAAGGTAACATATCTTGAGAGCTTTATGTATAGATTGGCCCATACCCTATTATCAGTGCCCACACCTTTTGTAGCCATTCATTTGTTATTTTCTTTGGAATGTCCCTATCAACAAACTTTTATATCAATGCCTCACCGAAATAATCAACGTAAGTCTTAACTCTGGAATCTTTTCTTTTAGTCACCCTGTTCACTTTCTCTGTCTTCCCTCCTCTTTGTGCTTTCACTCCTTGATTTGAGTAGTGTTGCACTAATCGCGATAAAATCATAAAATTGCGATTTTTTAAATTTCGTGATATAATCTCCTGATAAAAACAAATTTTTTTTTGCCCGATTTTTTAAAATAATCGAAATAAAATAAAAATAAAATAATATATATATCCTCATAGAAAAGAAAGAAAATATATATATATATATATATATATATAATATATTTTTTTTTTTACTTCTATGAGGAATATATATAATGAGGAGGAGGAGGTGACCCAAGCTACCGTTGTCACCAATAGAGGACGCGGTTTACCTCTTGTAGCTCCTAGTTCATCAGCTTCTAGAGCATAGCAGAGTCTACTGCCAATTTGACGACATCTACATCTAGAGGGGCAAAGGAAATCTATAGTATTAGACTTTAGTTATTTGGTTCATTTCATTGCATATGACATTATGACTCATGATATGAGATACATTATTATATTTTTTGTTGATATTTTGAGGCTGAGTTGGGAGTCATGAGTCAGGACTTACTATTCAGGACATGATTCACTGTTATGTGTGATGTGGCACTAGAAATGATATTAAACATCTTATAAATTAGTTCTTTTATCATATTTATGTGTCAATGTATTTATTTTATGTTGTAGATGCTTTAGATATTAAAAAAATTGTAAAAAATGAATATTTTTGTATGTTATGATTTTTTCCCGTTTTTTACGATTTTTTCTGATTTTTTCCCTGCGCCGATTTAATCCTAATAACGATTAGTGCAACATTGGATTTGAGCCCCTTTTCTAGCCACTCAGTTTCAAGTTATGCCCTTTAACCTCATTTCCTCCATTTTAAGCTATTGGGTTTTGCTCTCTAGTCTTGAAAGTTGCATTGTGTTAAGGCCCCAAGCTTGCTTCACATTCTACTATATCCTATATCCTTGGTCTTGATGCTATCCCCCTGCAATTGCTTTGCTTAAAATATGAACTACCTCTTACCTTTGTTTCTGTTCTCAGAATAAGTGTTTCGAGTTAAACTTCACTGAACTCTGCAAAAATGAGCTTCTGACTATAGTTACCCCCTCCTTTATTGTTCCTCGTATGAAACTGAGCCCGATTCAATATTCACAAGTGAACCGATGTTGAGTTTTGTAGCCAACATGGTAGCTTCCAAGTGTTCATCCTTTCCAGGTGTCACCTTTTGAGGCTTGACAACCTTTGACGCCAGCTTTAATGTTACTTCCTTACTCATTGGTGTCTCTAAAACTTTAGAACTTGTGAATGCATCAAGTTCTCCCACTTTAGCAACATGGTTTATATGCCCTATTGAACCTTCCAGATGATGAGACCAGCTTTTTCACCCTCCAATGGGTCTTCACAGTAATCTACCAGCTGCAAATTTTCCACTATCTCCTTAGGGTTTCAGCTTCATCATCATTAGTACTTCAGCTCTGCATAACATCATGACTAAAATAAAGTTCCTTCTGCATTTTCAGAAAACATAAAAAAACAAGATGGCAATGAAATTACTGAACTGATCAAGGAAAATCATCACAGGGCTGGATTGGGTTATATT
Source organism: Pinus taeda (assembly GCA_000404065.3). NCBI lineage: Eukaryota > Viridiplantae > Streptophyta > Pinopsida > Pinales > Pinaceae > Pinus > Pinus taeda. Next base: position 284,137 of record APFE030253299.1, on the reverse strand, counting down.
GGAATATCAAAGTTTTCACTGCGATATCAAGCAATATAATTGGTGTTTCACTTATGCGGAAGGGATGTAATGTCTTTTAATGGGATGGTTATAATACTAAAGTCTTTAAAATTACTTCTGGAGGTAATAAAAAGTGATTTAGTTGACGGTATTCTTCAAACCACTGTAGAGGTAATTGTGTCAAGTATTCCCAAAAGGATAATAGCCACTGAAAATGTTCTGAAGGCCAAACAAATGTCCTGGGAACACTTTGTCAGGTTTATTCATGGGTTTTAAACAATCACTACCATATCCAAAAAATTGTTTTAACCTTTACAGAACTGGGTTAAATAAATAATGTTACATGTTGATTTTATGAAATGTTTTGGTATTTATTTTACCTCATCTGTTTTGTTTGGATTTGAATGCACATTTGTCCTTTTCCAGGTGTTGAGAAAACAATATATTTTAAATGCTGCGAATTTTCTCCAAAAACATTGCTTTGACCAAATTTATGATGCTGCTCTTTTAATGCAGGAATCTGGAGCAAATAACCCAATTGATAATATGTACAATTTGACATTTTGCAGACATGAACAAAGTGCAACAGCTCACTGTTGTATGGAGATGGTTACTGAAACTTTGGTAATGTAGTATCCCGTAAGATATTTTGATTTTTTAAAGTAGTTTGAAACTTTAAATAGACTGGAAAAAATAGTTAACATTACAAGAACGGTTAGAGGGAGTCTTGAACAATATTTGCTTCTTTTAGAAGTGTTGACAACAAATATGATGCTAGATGTACCTTATTGCCAAGTGATAAGTAACCAAAGACATTGATGATCTAATATAATCACGAGATACCTAAAAAGAAGCCTTCAGAGCTTGGGCAGTCCTTAGCTGGATCTCTGTCTATGCAGTCTGCAACTTGACGAAGTGGCAGCCATTTGAGGTGCTGTCTCTTCAATTACTTCACTCTCGGATGAGTGCTCCTTAGCTCTGTCTGTTACTGGAAATATCAGGGTCTGGCCTCCTTGCATTTGAGATAGTGCACCCTTAACCTTAAGAATTTCCACCATTGATTCTGCTTGAAAAGTGTATGAAGTTGTTCTTAAACACAGAAATTTAGGTATGTGAAATAAAATCATATGTAAAGGAGCTATTTTGTTAGGGCCCTATACTGTTAGTGTAACCCCTTATTGTTATTAGTACAACCCCCTTATTATATTGTTGTACCCATGTAGTCCCCATATTGTTACTATTGTGCCCCATAGAAATCCACTATTGTTATCATTGTGTCCTTACATTATTATTGTTATGTCAGCTTTGATTATATTATGACCACTTAAACTCCTATATATAGAAAGGAGGTAATGTCATTTGAATCATCGAAGAATTGTTTATTTGTGTAATGTAAAGGAGGTTGCCCCCTCGAAGAGGCTGAATTCTAAGGCGTTGATCTATCTTTTTGTCAGTTGGTTTCATAACATTTGGCATTAGAGCAGGTATGAATGGAAGAATGGCGAAGCAGGGTGGGAACTCATTCAAAAGTTGCCGAATATCCCAGTTCCAACAATATTGCCAGAACTTGAAGAGGAAGGAAAAATCATATTGGAAGCTGGAGCAATCACAAAAACAAGAACCCGACAGCTACGAAATCAATCAATTTCAGAGTATCTCATCAAGTGGAAGAACTTACCTGTTAAAGATTCCACATGGGAGGACAAGAATTTCATACAGAAGCATCAAGATATACTCAAGCGTTGAGGACAACACTTTTTGAAGGAGAGGGGCATGTTAGGCCCCTATACTGCTAGTGTAACCCGTTATTGTTATTAGTACAACCCCCTTATTATATTGTTGTACCCATGTAGTCCCCATATTGTTACTATTGTGCCCCGTAGAAGTCCACTATTGTTATTATTGTGCCCTTACATTATTATTGTTATGTCGGCTCTGATTATATTATGACCCCTTAGACTCCTATATATAGAAAGGAGGTAATGTCATTTGAATCATCGAAGAATTGTTCATTTGTGTAATGTAAAGGAGGTTGCCCCCTCGAAGAGGCTGAATTCTAAGGCATTGATCTATCTTTTCTATCTTTTTGTGAGTTGGTTTCATAACATATTTTGCTCATAAGCTCATTTTTTTGAGTTTTGAGGTCATAAGGTTATGGTTATAAGTTCTTGGCATGTTTTAATGCTTGCACAAGATAACTTATGGAAATGTCATGAAATAGATAATTAGTGTGAGTAAGATTAATTAGATAAATAAGGGCATACTCACTTCATAAAGAAGCACTAGTGTTGGTAAATTAGCTAAGGGTGGGCCTAATTTTTGCAGCTAAATAGCTTGGACTAGAAGTTAGGGTGTCACTTTCTCCTTTTGTATAAATAGGGGATCCCCCCCACTTTGTATATGTTCCACTTGATTATCTAAATAAGTCATTAAATAGATAACTAGTGTGATTAGGATAAATTAGATAAATATGGGTATACTCACCCCGCCAAGAAGCACTAGTGTGGGTAAATTAGCTAAGGGTGAGCCTATTTTTTGCAGGTAAATAGCTTGCAAAAGAAAAAAATTTACTTAAGAGAGTTGTCACAATCGATCATTAGCCATGACTCTCCATGTTCTTTAAATAAACATCATAGGCCAATCGGGTGTTAAGCCACAGATCAATAACCATTAGTATTGAGGATAATATGAGCCATTGTATCACTCTATGTCTAGAACATATCATGACTATCAAACTACAACAACAAATGCATACTAAAGAAACACACTAAGAAACATATTTTTACCGAATAGACACATTAGATTAAGTTGAACTTAAATAACTCCTAAGTGTCTAAATATCCTAACAAATCCCCTTAAGAACAACCTGGGGTAGCATTGAAGGATTTATAAAGGTGACACAATAGGAGAAGGAAGGAGGCATTAGAGCTTGTACCCCCTTAATGGCAACTTCTTGAACTCCTAACACAGATCAGAGTTTAGAAAACTTTGCTTCTGTAAGAGAATTTGTAAAAGTTTCTGCAACTTGATTATTTTTAGGGCAAAAGAGCACTTCGATAACTTGATCATGAATGAGCTTTTTGATGAAGTGCATTTGTAGCTCAATATGCTTGTTGCACTGATGCTAACCCGAATATTTGGCGATCTTGATGGCACTTTGATTGTTGCACCAGAGGGTGATCAGATGATGCTGCTGGAATCCAAACTCTGAAAGGATTTGTTGAAGCCACAAGACTTCTTGACTTGCATTAATCACTACTTGGTACTCTACTTTTGCTGAAGAAAGAGCAATAGCCTGCTAGTTTTTACAAGCCCAAGTGACAGGTTCAAAACCAAGATTGAAAACATAACCCGCAATAGACTTCCGATCATCAGGGTCGCTAGCCCAATTTGAAGAAGTGAAACCAACCAACAAAGGATTCTCCCATGCATTGTAATGTATCCTAAATTGAAGTGTACCTTGAATCGGAGTACCGTTTTTTCTACTTCCCAGTGACCTTCATGTGGTGTTTCAATATACTAGACAACAAGCCAACGACAAAAGAAATATCATGATGGGTATTAGTCAGATATAATACGCTACCAACTGACTATACAAATTGGCATCAACTTCAGGTGTAGTGTAGGCGACATTAAGTTTGACTCTAGACTGAAAGGGAGAAGGGCCTGATTCCATGTGAAAACAATGAAGACGGTCACATGCATACTTAGATTGGGAAAGAGAAATTCCTTCCTTGGTTTGCAATACTTGGAGGCCAAGGAAATAATGCAAATATCCTGTCTGTCATTTCAAACTTCTTCTTAAGACTTGAATTCACATGGGTTAAAAATTTAGGATCACTACCAGTGAGGATAAGGCCATCAACATAAAGAAGGAAGGTGAGCAGGTGGAGGTGGATTGTCATCCTTAGTGTCATCATTTGAAGAAGAAACCAAAATAGGAAAAGAAGGTGGCACAAACGCCGAAGATGACTCGCAAGCCAAAGAGGGCACAACTGTCAAGTTAGGCTCACAGGCTGAGAGATTTTCATCAAATTTAACATCTCTTCTATTGAATATTTTGTTGGAGTGAGGTTGAAGAGGTCTATAACCTTTACATCTTCAGAATTTCCAACATGTTGCAAAATCTAGTAGGTCTTGTAGAGGGGTACCCTACAAGACATACATTAGATTAAGTGACAACAATGTGGTGATGGCCCACTGTCACCACAGCCAAAACCCCCTGCTCTTTATGGCTTTTCACCAATGGGAAGAGTCCTAGTATGAGGTCACCTACAAGAGGTATTCTAAGATTATAGGTACTAGGTGATACATCATACAATATGTTGAGATTTGGGGCAACTTCGGGATGAATTTCCCCAAGAGAAATGTAATTACCCCACGGAGAAGCCCAACTACCGCAAAGAGAAACTATCTTTCCCCAAGAAAGAATTCAAAATTGGATAAAGCAAAATTATTAATTTTAGCTGGCTTGGCATTCCTCTCATTATTATCTGATGTGACAAATTTATTTGGGCAAGCAATGATCAAGGTATTTGTTAAATATATTTGAATATTATCAAGAGCAAATTAAAAAGGGGCTTTTCCTCAAGTTGGCCTCACTAAATGAAGGGTCACATTGGCTCATAAGACACCTCTTGACTCCTCCAAGGATTAGTATAAATAAGAAGCCCTTGGAGCTCATTCAATGGATCACAAGTGCAACACATCATTGATGAAAGACAATCTGAAATAGCCACAACCTTTTGGAGCCAATTCGAAGTGAGGGATGGTCATGTTTCTTGGTTTCTTTTTTGAAATTGGATAGGCCAAGTTTAAGCAGTGTTAGATGAGTTGGGAGGACAGAGTCTGTGCAAGGTTTTGAAGGTAAATCTTGTGTATTGACTGTGGGTTGGATCTGTGTGCTATAGTGAGATGTAAGTATGTTTTGGAGGGTTGAGAGGCCTAACAAGGCGCTGATCCAAGGTTGTATTACATGAAATCTATAGCGCAAAAGATCAGGCCTTGGAAGAGAAGCTTAGTGCAGGAAATGAGGTGATTTTGACGCCATGATTTGGAGCTAATGTGGGATGTTCTGGTGCCCTAATGAGGGTCGAGATATCTCAGAGAAAATCCACAAAATTGTGGTCGAGAATAAGGCTGTGAGGTCTAGTGGATTGTTGGGACTAGGCTGCATCCTTTGAAGGCCCAACACAAGAAGTTCAGAGCTCAAAAGGAGGTTAATGTAGGTCTTAAAAGTCTGGTATTTAATTGCAGAAACCCTAGCCGCATCAGATTGTGACCTAGGGCCGAATTCCTCAAAGGTGTGCTCAGAAATGTGGAGATTTAGGGCAGCAGGTTGGATGCCCTAAATATGATTTTGCCTCTTTTATTTTGATAAATATTAAGTGTAGAAGGTCTAGTTTGGATAGTCTTGTATGACATTTAGTGTTCAGTTTGGAGGGTTGGTTAGAAGAGCCCTTAGTTCAGTCCCTTGTGAAGGGAAATAAGGTATGATGTTTATGAGGCCCCTCTAAGGTTTTTTCAGAGATCATTATGACCTAGTTCAACAACTTTGTGGTAAATGTTTATGTGCCCTATTCATTAGTGATGTATGGTAGTGTGTTTATAACAGTAATGTATGGCAGTGAGCTTATGGAAGCGATGTATGGCAATGTCCCTATAACAGTGATGTATCGGAGTGAGCTTATGACCTTGATGTATGGCAATGTCCCTATAACAGTGATGTATGGCAGTGTACCAATGACAGTGATAACAATGATACTTATGATTGTGATGACAGTAATACTTGACAATGATATCGCAGTGTCACGTGCACTTATGTCAGAGATATATGCCACTTGTGATAGTGAGATGGAGACCTATCAGAGGTCTTGTGGAGGGCTTGTTAATACCTCCTCGATAAACTTTTCTGCCGCCATCTTACGGGGATCTTGTGTTATCCAGGGTTGCCCCTAGGAGGCCTAATGTGTTAGATGTCGAAAGACTTATGTCTCATTCTTATTGTACTTTGTATCTCAGCTGAACTTTTGATGAATATCTAAGAAGAAGAAGAATTGATTTTTTTGCGTTTTCTCCCTTGTGGGATTTTGCCATGGTCTCTGACCTAAATCCTAGTGTCTCCATTGTGTATGTTTTTTCTTCTAATGTTCCTTATTGTTCCACTACATAGTTAATGTGAATGTTGAATATTCTTAATGGAAATATACAATGTTAAACAAAGCAAGCATAGCAGAAACAAATACAAAAATTTATAGCACATTTAACAACCAGAAATCTCCATGAACTACGCTGATCTGAGCCATTTTATCAATAAATAAGAGGGTACAATGTGGTGCTGGAAAGAGTGCACATGGGCTTTCTCAAGGCAAGCTAGCTAAGCCCAAATGAACAATAAGAAATCCCTTTGAAATATGCTGTGGCGCTCTCCTAGCTTTGCACTGAAACTACCTAGAAAATATGCTGTTGGCTGCAAAAAACTGCTTCTAAGGCCTTAGATGCTCATAAAATTTCGGAAAATTATCCCCTGGCTCTCCACCAATAACCCACAAAAATCCATGAAGGAATTGGCCAAATGTTGACCTTGGAATTTCGGCCCAATTTTCCTGTAGGGAATGTAGCTGCTCACTGAGTTGGGGCCCCTGTTTGACCCCTCAAATTTGCCTAGAAAATTATGCCAAATTAGTCTTGGCCTCTCCTCAATAAACCCAGAAAAACCCAGAAAGGGTTTGTCCTAGTTTTGACACTCCAAAATTGACCCCCAAATGCTTGGCCCTCCTCCATAAGCAAAAGATGTAACTTTTAGCAAATGTCCCATTTGCCGCTCCTCCAAAATACTGGAAAAGCCTCCACAACACTTCCCCGGTCTCCACCTCAAGTTTCAGTCCCTAACTCCCTTCACTCAACCTCCATGTGTGCCTCCTCCAAGAACTGCGCAATCCTTGTACTGTTGTTGCCAATCCTCTCTACAAACTCACACTCCCCGCTATTGGTACGGACTGGTATAGTTAGGACTCCCTCCATGGGCTGGCACTCGAAGTCCACCGAAGCAAGGGTTGAGATCTCTGCAAGGGTTGAGGAGTGTAGGGGAACTTACTTGTGTGCAACCAGGCAAGATAATGCACAACAGGTTGTCAAAGTGTTGCCGCCAGAGAGATATCTTGACGAGGGCATTAGGCACACCATTGGGTTTGGCACACTCAGATTTGGAGACCAAGATGATCACAGGGTTGACCGTGAGCTTCCATTTATCACTCTCTAGCATTGTCCACTGATACAGGGGACTTGGATATCATCTCTTGATGCTCTCATCACGAGCAACAAAACCCATGAGGTTCATCTGAAACAGTGCGACGGGACACAATGCATTGGGGAAGGGGCTTTCTAGTTGTGGCATATGATCAGAAGACGAGTTGGTGGATGCAGGTTTGGGGGTAGTCCGACCTCCTGCAGAGGTAGCACTTGCACCACCCTTGAGCCCACACTTAGGGTGATACATGATCCCCTATTGGTGAGACATTCTGAGGTGTCTCTGGAGCATCTACAGCGGTTGGTGGACGACGCTTACACGCGGATGTTTAGACTCTGGGAAGCATTGGGGAGCAATTTTAGGAGGCAAGACGACACATCCCACTGTGTGGTATGGTTGACGTAGGGCTGTGTCACACACACCAAATTGGTTTGTGATGTATGGAGTTCATATATTGATTGCACGCAGGGACCTGAGACGTGGTACAGGTTGGTTCCATCAGCTGTCAGGACTATGCCACAATCATTCTAGTTGTGGGATTCAGGGGTTTGGTTGGTCGATTGGACACTCTACTTCATGGCGAGTGGGATCAGGACTGGGGATGACCCAACTCACCCCTTGGTTTGACATGTGGGGGAGCATTGAGGCCTTGATCGCATAGCAAGGTTGGTTTTCCTTGTTATCGCTACAGATCAGGGTGAGTGTTGGATAGGTAGGAGGTGACATCATGGAGGTGCTTAGTCCAGATGCGTTGGTATTCCATAGATGTTTTGCCATCAGGCCCCAAGAAAGGTGGATACAACTTGAGCATGAGGGGCAGACTGTCATGTTCAGAGTTGCGCAGTGAGAGCATAATGGAACCCTTTTTAGACTAGCGTGGGATTCGTGAATCATAGTGTGAAAATTCCTAGATCTAACAATCTCAGGAATCCTACTGCAACCAAATGAATCCACTTCACCTAGATCGTAAATTACATTACAAACTTATTTCAGATTTCTTCTTGAAACATTGAAGAAAATTACTAAAGCAGCCTACACCAAATTAAATATGATTCTAAAACATAGAAACTAAGCAAGGTAATAGAAACACATTGGACACTGTTATTTTGGACAAATGTCCCCAGAAAAACCCAATGCAGGAAAATCGGTGCAGCAGTTCTGAGGGTTTATTATTATTAAGTAATAGTGAAATCTGAGTACATCTATGGATGCCTAACTAGCAATCCAAACAGCAAGGAAATATGGCAATGATATTCCCTAAGCAACCCTGACACTCGTGTTGCTTGCACTCACGTTCCTACACTTACATGTTCTTTCACTTACACGTTCCTTCACTGGCCTTCCTGCACTCACACGTTAATGCACTCGCATGTTTCTTCACTTGCGAGTTCCTGCACTTGCGTTCCTGCATTCATGTTCCTGCACTCGCGAGTTCCTGTACTGGGAATAACTCAGCCTCTTGCTCCTGCCTCTCCGAATCTAGAAATCTTCCTCAGGATCACTGTCCCTGCCCCTCTACTGCAAAAGATCTTTTCAATCAATATTTCCTCCTGAGAACTTCTCACTTCAGAAATTCGATCTGTTGATCTCTCTGTGTATTTTCCAAATGACCCTCAAGCCCCTTCTTATATCTTCTTGTTAGACAACCAACGGCTTAGATTATCTCCTAATCAAAGGCTCAGGTCATTTTGACTTGATCTCCGTCTTTATTTAGAAGATTCACCCACAATTAGATTAATACCCATTAATATTTTAATTTTCCTAAGATTAGATTTAGGAACTCCATTAAAAATATTAATTATTTTAATATAATCGTCTCTAGGTGGAATTTCCCAAAACGGTTTCTGGGTCATTTGAAATGCATGTGCCCAAGTCTCCCTGCAAAATTTGATGCTTAGAGCACATCTGATGCTACCCCAAATCAACACTCCTTCACGAGGAATGTGCTCTAGCAATATACTACTACTACAAATTGCTCTAACTCTGAAGCATCGTCCTTTGCGTTGTTGATGTTTGACATGTTGTCCACCAACTACCGCGTTGTTGCTGCTACTGTAGTATTGCCTTTGGCACTGCCACTGCTAAATATGTACTACAACTCCCTCTCAAATGTTGCATATGCTATGTTGCTAGCACTGCCACTGTTAACACTGCATCCGTACTACAACTCAGTTGCTGAGAGAAGCAACTGAAAACACCCAAAATAGAGAAGTATCTCGTGATACACCTCGATGCTTAAAGCCTGACTGCTGCTAGTCCCATGTTGTCTTCTGAAGCCACTGCGTTGTTGAAGCTCTGCACTATGCCTTCATGCACCACTGCCTTTCTGCTCTGCGCTACTCAAGTTTTGGCGTTGCTAACTACTGCATTTGTCACTCCAACACTCCATGGTTCCAACTGAAAACTACACCATCCCACTACTACTGATCATGGGCTCCTGTAGCAAGGTGATGATCTAAGAGGTGGGCTCCTAAAAAATCATGTCCATCTATAGCTCTATCGAACTACAGTTCTATATCAGCCTACCTCTCTCCTGGAGGTATCTTGGCTGTCATGGCGAACTCCTCCTGTTCGATCTTTGCGGTTGCAACCATAGGATTGTGCTTCTCATCCTTGTCTTTTTTCCTCAAGGGACATTAGGATGCATAGTGGCCCATCTCGCCACATCTGAAACAATTTACCTTGGAGACGTCCTTCTTTCGTCTATGTTTCCCTTGTTGCCCCTTCGATGGAAGGGTTGCATTATCCTCCTCCTCTACTTTAGGCTTCGACCCACTGTTGCTGCTACTACTTCTGTCAAGTTTGACCTTGACCAAGTCTCTCCTCAGCTCTTCTTGTTTTAGAGTTGCCCACATCTCATCCCAATTAGAAGATGTTGCTCTGCCCAAGATACTTTGGACAAAGACTTGCCACTCATCTGAGAGAGAATTTAGGGCCAGTCTCTCTAACTCTAAATCTTGAGGTGTATGCCCCGCAAACGACAACTCATCACGGGTATCCTTCAGCGTCGTGAAGAATGGATCCACACATTCTCCCTTCTGCATCTGCGGAGATCTCAACTTCTATTCCAAGTACATCTTCCGTTGCTCAGAATATCCCTCATACAATTTGGCCAAAGCATCCTACATCTCCTTAACAGTTGCTCTGCTAGCAACATGGCACACCACCTGATCCTTGACTCCATCCAAGATCATCCTCTTAGCCCTTTCCATTTCAACTTTGTACTTCTTCAACGGAGATCCATCTGCAGGGACAACTACCACACTATCAACATACGTCATGAGGGCATGCTCATCTAGAAGGAAGGACATTCTAGCCTTCCAGATGACGTAGTTGGAAGCTTCGTCCAACCTGTCCTGATTCCTCAAGCCACTGGTTGCCATACCCTCCGAAAATTGTCGAACAACTCCCTCTTTCTCCTTACTGCGTAGCTTCTAGGCTTGCTTATGCACTCCCTGATGGAGCTAGCAAGTTTGTTGCTCCTCTGTTGCTCAGCAAATGAGAAATATCGATTTCCTCGGCAAGAAATCACTGAGGAAGTGTTCCCTCACTATGTGATGTTGATTTGGGGTAGCATGGGATGTGCTCTAGCCATGAAATTTGGTGTAGAGGTTGGGGCACACGAGATCTCCAATACCCAGAAACGGTTTGGGCAGTTTCTAAACAGTTTGATAAATATTAAAATAATTAATATTTTTAATGAAGTCCGTAAGTCTAAACTTAGGGAAATTAAAATATTAATGTGGATTAATATAAAACTGTGTTAGAATGGTCCAAAAGACATGGATCAAGCCAGATCTAATCTTAGTTGTTGATTAGGGACTTAATCTCGGCCGTTGATATGTTGATGAGAAAAGTATAAGAGAAGGCTTGAGGGTCACGTGGAGAGTACACCAGAGTGATCAATCATTCTATTCTCTAGAGCGGGGTTTGCTAAGAGAGATAGAATCAGTGATCGGAGTTGCAACTGAGGGGCATTGAGTACAGAGAGACAGAGAGAAATGGATAGTGTCGGGAGAGCAACACAGGAGCCAGAGAGAGTGACGCCGTAGCAGCCAGGGCTCACGCAGGGCCACGCAGAGGCAACCGAGAGATGCACAGTGCTTCAGAGAGGCCAGCATTGCTGACGCAGAGGGCCAAAAGGTTGACGTAGGCCCATTTAGAGTGACGCATGGCCAACACTGGGAAAAGAGAGGCTGACACAGTGCAGAAAGGCAGACATTGGGGTTTCTAGGGCAGATTGGAGCTGAGGAGTTGCTGGAAGATTTATCCAGGGTTTCAGCAGGGACATTTGTCTTAGACTGAGAGGTACTACTGCCAAGGGCCTTCTCTATTTGGTAAGCCAGATTTGGCACCCAGATTATACTCTGAAATTGCTTAATAAGAAAACCCTCAGATAGCTGCACCAGTTTTCCCGCATTGGGTTTCTCTAGGGACATTGGTCCAAAAATAACAGTGTCATTTTGTGTGCTTGTTTTTGTTTCCTTTAGTTGATGATTTGTAATATGTTGAGCATGCAATAGTGTTTATTTTCAGTATTTACATTGTAAATAACTTGTTAAGTAACAGAACAAGTAGGTAGGAATAAATCAGTAAAGTGCATGGAGGGTTTCTAACTGGTAGACTTAGAAACTTCAACATGGTATCAGAGCGTGGTTGCAGATCACAAGAGAACTAAGGACATCAGCCGAGCGGAGCAATAACAGCAGAAAACAATTGTCCCAAGTGATAGGAGTTGTTTCTAATAGAGTAGCAACAAAGGAAGGGTGACACAGTGCCTGCGTCATCAAGGGTAATCCAGGAAGAGGCAGCGCAAAGGGTAAGGGAGACTCAGGCAGAGCCACGCAGAAGCTAGGAGGGTTGACGTAGTTGGCTAAGGAGGCCGGGTTGCTGGTGTTGGGATTGTGCAGAGCCTAAGAGCTCTCAACTTCAGGTTGCTAGGGTTTAGGAGGCTGTGGGAAAGTTGTAGAGTGGAGCTGGCGAGGTACTGTAGTTAGAACAATGCTTGATAGGGCATGGCCAAGAGGAGGGAGTTGCTACCGAGGGTTTCCAGCCGAGAAATCTAGATCAGTGGTGCGGTTGCATAGACGATCAGAGTAGGGGGCATCTCAACATCGACAGAAGGATTTCCAGGAGGGAAATCGAGACTCAGAGGGAGTCACATCGAGAACTTCCAAGAGCGAAGTAGAAGAGCATTATGGCACTACATGGAGTAAGAGACCAGGACAGACTGGACGGAGCGTCAAATTTCGTAGTCTGGAAGGCCAGAATCTTATACGTACTTGATAGAAATCGTGTCAAGCACTTCGCCTTGAAGACGATAGCTATCCTAGTCGACCTAGCTGAGAACGACAAGTACGAGGAGGCAATGGTGAGGGCCAAGAGCATCATCCTTGATGGGGTCAAGGGCCATGTAGTACCACACATTGCCAAGAAGGAAACGACAAATGAGATGTGGGAGACCCTAAATAAATTGTACCAGCATACTTCTGTGCAGAGAAGAATGTTACTAGAAAATCAGTTGAGGTCATATCAGATGAAGAAGGGAGAATCGATTGACACCTTCCTCGAAGGACTGAATGGCATTCGAGATCGGTTGACTGCCATAGAAGCCATGTTGGATCAGGAATTGACGGTGAGGAGAGCCCTGAATGCAGTCTCAAAAGACTAGGAGGTATTTGTCCAGAGTATACTGGGTAGAGGAACACTTCCACCTTGGAATGAGATGTGGGTGGATCTTTGCCAAGAAGAGATCAGACGACAGACAAAAACGGGAAACAGTAGTAAGGGGATCAAAGTCAAAAAGGAAGAGGAGGAAGATGTTGCCCTAGCATCTGAGGGAAAGCAAGAAAAGCCGAAGAAGAAGGATCTTTCCAAGATCAAGTGCTTCCACTGTGGGGAGCTAGCTCATTATGCAATCCAGTGTCCAAGGAAGAAGAGTGAGGGAGAGTCTTCTGAGACTAAGGTAGCGCCAGCAAGGGAAGAGAAGGAAGTGGAGACAGAGGATGATTGTGCCATGAGTGCACATGCACCACTTGAGCGGAAGTGGGGAGACATCGAACTGTAGTCAGGTAGACTACAGGCGATGAGGGAAAGGATCCTCGAGGTACTCAGCCTCTTGGATTAGACCTTGCTACGGGAGCCCTGAAAAGGAGTAGTAGGACTGGCTGATGTGGGTAGAGATGAATGCGGACTATGTCACAGGGTTCGCCGAATTTGAAGGTTTAGGTTCGAAATTCGGCGAACCTCAAAAAAATTTTGAAATTCGTTTAGGTTCGCCGAACGTGAAATTCGAACCTAATCGAACTCGAACCTGAACAAACCTGTTCGAACTTGAACGAACCTGAACACGAATTTAATCAAATTTTTTTAAGGTTCGATTTAGGGTTCACCAGTTTTTTTGACAGTTTTATTTGGCTGTTTATGAGAAAAACCAGGGGCCGTATACTGCTTTTTTGCAATGCTTCCCGCCAAATATTTCTTTATAAACGATGGCTCTCTAACGTTTTGGCACAAGCTGTCGGGAGTATTGAGTGAGCGTTTGTATTGAGAAGAGTTGTGCGTTTTATTGCTCTGTGCAGTCACGTAGTGTGAGTAGTGAGCCTTGAGGAGATCTTAGATCGGTGTGGTTGTGAGTCGTGACTTGTGAGTCGTAGGCTATGCAGTCACGCAGTGTCGTGATTTACTGCATCGACACACACCTCCGTTCGATTTGCTGCACGCTTCGAGCTTTGGCGTCAGCGTTGAAACTTGATTGCAGTGTGCACGCAGAACACGTTACACCAACATGTAACTACTAACACAGGACCCGTCACCCAGGTATCATCGACTCAGAAGTTATAACTTATAAGTTTGTATTGAGTTTAATTAAGTTTGGTCGACTGTTGTGTTGCGTGCATTTTTAGCATTGTTGGGCATTTTTCGTTTTGCCTGGGTTGTTCCTTTTTCTTTTGAGCAATGTTTTTGTTTTTGTTTGTGGGTAAACTTGCTGGTTGGATTTGGAGATAGCGTTGGCTGTCCAAGTCTCAAGAGCCTGTATACATCCCCTGAACCAAATCTCAAACAGACTCCAGAGTATACTTGCTTTCTGTTGGTTGGCATTCAACTGGTCCATATTTGGTTTGCTCGATTTTTGAAGTAAGCATTGTAATGACATGGTCTACATCTACTACAATCTTCGATTGTGGGTAAGGCAACTTAAGAGGATACCTGATATGGAGGCTATCTCATTGGATGGGATTGACACCACTGTTGCATGGAGGGTTGAGGCCGAGAGGCCTCTCATGGAGTCTGCCAATGATTGGTTAGAGCAAGAGGTAGTGGAAGGCATAGAGGGGGAGGAGGAGGAGGAGGAGGAGCAACAGGAGGAGGAGGTGACACCACCTATCTGGGCTACCCCTCCCACCAGTACAGGACGTGGTCTGTCTCCTGTAGCTCCTAGTTCTTCAGCTTCTAGAGCACAACAGAGTCCACTCCCAACTCCATCGACATCTACATCTTGAGGGAAAGGGAAAGCTATTGCATTTTCTCGCAAGAGGGGCAGAGGAAATCAGTAGTATTAGTTATTTGGTTCATTTCATTGTATATGATGTTATGACTCATGATATGAGATACATTATTATATTTTTTGTTGATATTTTGAGGCTGAGTTGGGACTCAGGAGTTAGGTCTTACCATTTAGGACATGATTCACTGTTATGTGTGATGTAGCACTAGAAATGATATTACACATCTCATATATTCGTTCTTTTATCATATTTGTGTGTCAATGTATTTATTTAATGTTGTAGATGCTTTAGATATTAAAAAAATTCAAAAAAATGAATATTTTTGTATTTTACGATTTTTTTCCCGATTTTTACCGATTTTTTTCCGATTTTTTCCCCTCGCCAAATTAATCCCGATAACGATTTTCCAACATTGCCATGTAGACAACTTAGATTTCGATGCGTCCAGTTTGTCTCGGCGTCCTCTATCATCTCCATCCCTCACATGTCAAATTCTCTCCATGGTTTTGGCTCCAACATCGATGGGTACAAAACCCCAAGCTTGGGTTTGAAGCCCACAAAAGGCTTTTGTGTGCCAACTCCTCCACAACCCTCAAGCCTAGGGTTTAGAGTACCTCCTAAGCTACAAATCTCAACACTTAAGGAAAAATTTTGAGATAAATTCTGCCCTGGTTAGGGCATAGTTGAAGCATTATTCTGAGTAAATTTGAGATAGGTCTAAAGTGTATGCTTGTGTTGACGCTGAGGCATAAATCAAATCATGGAAGTAGAGCTTTGGAGTAGACTGTAATATTTGTTCTGAAGTTGTCTCTTGAGAGAAGACTTTGACTGTAGCAAACCTTAATATCAATCCCGTAAAAAGTTGGAGTAGAGATTGGTGGATGTTTTGATACTTGTAGAAGTAGCCCTCTAATGAAGTTGTGGAGCAAAGGTAGCATACCTTAGAAGTCATTCTTAAGCAAGTCTTGAAGTCATTCTTGAACAAACCTTGAAGTCATTCTTGAATAGAACTTTGAAGTCAACCTTGGCATGTCTGAAGTAGTTGTTTGAAGGTATGAATTAGGACCAATTTGTTGCAATGGAGGTCAAAATAATAGTGGCAAACTTATTAGAGTATTATTTGAAGTTGAATATGTTCAGGCGGAGATAGTAGTGACTATATATTGTTGTATTTGGGTCATTATCCCTAGTACAGGAGCCCAATAAGTTTTTTGTTTTATCTTTTATTCTAAAGGGTGGTAGGGTGGTGCTAGGGAAGGAAGTTGTAAGTTCTTTCAGGAGGTTGTTGCTTCCTTCCAGTGGATGTTGGTAAACCAGGGGTTGTAGCTCCTAGTAGTGGTTGGTAAATATATTGTAGTTGTCGCCTTCCAATTGTAACTAGTAAACTGGAAGTTATAACTTCCCTTCTAATATAAATAAATTGTTCATATATATCTTATGTTCCTTTGATGTGATGTTATTGGTTAATGGTTTTGATATTAAATTGTAGGAAAAAGTGAAATAATGATTCACCCCCCACCACAATACTTCCAACACAACCTACAAGCATTGAAACGTTCAAGCTTGATGAAGAACCAGGGCTTCATTCTTTCAATGGAGTTATTAGAAGAGGATCTATATCTTGTCATTTGAGATATTCTCTTCGTAGGGACGAAGTTAGATCTTCAAATAACAGGGATAAAACACACGCTTCATCCCCGACAATGGCACCAAAAGTGTTGCCGCAAAATATAATAGGTCTTGTAGACGGGTACCCTGCAAGGTAGACACTAGACTAAGTGACAACAATGTGATGATGGCCCATTGTCACCGCAACCAAAACCTCATGCTCTTTATGGATTTTCGCTAATGAGAGGAGTCTCGGTATTAGGTCACCTACAAGAGGTATTCTAAGATTATAGGTATTCGGTGACACAATAGAATTCTAAGGGATGACATAACTTAGGTACAAGGCTCAAGAAATGAAGAAGAGGTGATTTGCCTCCCTTAGAGAGTTCGATTTAGGGCACACTAGACCTAGGGTTTGATTAAGAGCATGGAAAATGGAATATCCTAAGGTCAAGATGCTAAGAAAAAGTTTCCAACAATGCATACCAACAAAACTGTTAAATTTTGGTTAACATGTTCTTTGCTTAGGACAATTAGTTTAATGATTTAGATGAGCCCAAGATTAATTCCATTTATAGAAATTGCATAAACTGTATTCACTGACAGCAATTATCGAAAGAACATAAGTGATTATATGTAGAATACAAGCCATGACAAGAGAACATCGAAATTGGCTGAAGCCAGGGACAAACCCCAAGATGAGGAAAACCATTGGTCAAATCTTCTTATCATAAATATCAAGTATTCAATAGAGAGAGAGTACAATAATCAAAATGACTTGCCAAATTGTGTGGATCCAATATCGCTGCCCTGAGCAATTAAATGACTATCAAACCCTGAAATTCTGATCCAGGCATCGTCCCAAAGTAAGGTTTGGTTAGGGCTTCTTGAAGATCACTGTTGTCCAACTTAACTCATCCCAAAACTCTTCATATCAGCTGCGACCTTCCAAGACAAACATGAAGATGCCCTTAGCTGACTTTATAGACTGATCTGAACGCTTGTGTTGCCTGCGACCCTTTCTGAAGTTACAGAACTGTAGTGCAGTTATGCCAAGAGATATTCTAGCTCATACAGTTCAAAAATACAATTCACAAGATAGCCCATATATCCGGGTCATCATTATGTTCTAGATGACAGAGCTGCAATGACAGATATACCAACACAACGTGCCTAGAATTCTCCCAGGGCCCAACGATTGTGTTAATTTTAGGTATGTTCTATGCTTAGAGCAATTTATTTCAATTTTCACAGTTAGCTCAATATCTTTTCCAGATTAGCAATCACATCAGCATTAAAGTAAATTGCAGATAGAACATAAACATAGATCGCAGAAGATAAGCCAAGACAAGAGGACACAAGATGTGGCACTAGCCAGGGAAAAACCTCAATGTGGGGAAACCCTTGATCAATTCTTTTTTATGTTCTTCAATAGTTCAGTAGAGAGAGAGAGAGATAGTACATTTACAACATAAGTCAACACTTTGAATTATCTAAATAAGAGCATAGATCATCTCTAAGAAGATGATACATGAGATCGCTGAACTCAATTGAAGGCATGCTGCTTCAATTGATTCTCCAAGGTGACTCCTTCGCCTATCATTATGCTGCATCTTGTCATTATGTTGCACCTCACCGTGCTGCACCATGCTGCACCCATCATCACTATGCTAGACCTCATGACCATGCTGCACACATCATACTGCTTAACCTTAGTTGTCACTGCTGTTCCATGTGCCATTGTTGCACCATGCTACCACCACTGTTCCATGTGCCATTGCTGCTGTTCCACTGTTAGCGACATTGCCATTCCATGTTTGGCATACTGCTGTCTCATTTGCTATGCTCCAACAAACATCATAGCCTTGCTGTCTCATTAGCTTGCTGCACCCAGTACCATTGCCTAGCTGTCCCATTTACCATGTTGTACTAAGCACACTTGCCTAGCTGTCCTATTTGGCATGTTTTACCCTACTGCTGTCCTAATGAGTTTGCAGCACTCTGCTTGTTGTTGTCCCATTGTAGCCTTGCTGTACCATGTCATTGCTTGTTGTCCTATTGCTTTCTCCACCAAGTGATCTTGTTGTCCCATGTATCTAGCTTCCAACACACCATACAAACATTGCTCTTTTGAGGTTTGTTTGGTTGCAGCAAATTAGGTCTGGTTAGGGCACACAACAGTCCTTAACCAACCTTCTTTTTGTGCCCAAAACACTCCCAAGAAATGTCGTTGTCCTTCTTTGAGGGGCCGAGGTGGCTGCTTCAATTCTGGGCTGCCCTAGCCCTTGTCTACCCTTCAACCTGCCTGTAATTTACAGCGGCAACAAGACTGTGTAGGGTTGCATTTGCCTTTCCATGGATCTGCACCCCTCCAAAGTGCCCTCAAAACTGTCCTATGGTTGCGACTCTTCCAATAAGGGAACTCGACCCTCCTTCACCTTGAAACAGACCCTAAAACAATACTACTCCCACGCAAGTCTATCTCTCCTTGTTGTAGCTAGATCAGATGAGCCTCCTCCTCAACGAGTTTTCTACTTGTGTTTTATTGCACAAATGGATGCGTAGAGCTATCATAGGCTAGGGCTTGCTAGGACTGCGGCTAGGGCTTGCTAAGATCTCCTGCATAGTTGCGTAGATCTCTTCCATAGCTTTGTTGGCCTGTCTTCTTTGGTGCGGCTAGGGTGAAATCAAGAGAGAAGTGTGTGTGAAATGAATCTCAAGTCATCTCCTTTTATACTAAAACGTTGAACACATGTGGGGGTTATTTGGTTGCTGGCTGACCTTGACGAATTGTCTTATAACACAAATAAATTCACAACTCCATGAATACTTGTCGGAATCGATTGATCTTTTAATCAATCCTACATCTCTCGATGAGAGGAATCCAAGAAAAATATTAGCTACCATAAATAAGATGACCCACATGGAGTTTGGCCCTAGTTTCC